>CM050846.1:33181586-33394086 GCA_027580175.1 Siniperca scherzeri
CGGTCGTTCCACTTAAATGGAAGGTGGCTAAAGTAACACCCATTTATAAATCTGGTGATAAAACAGACCCTGCTAACTATCGACCCATCAGCATATTACCTATCTTCTCAAAGATAGCGGAAAAGTGGATGGCCAAATCCATTACTGAACATCTTAATAATGGTGGCCCGGGCCTACACTGCATGCAATTTGGATTTCGGTCTCACCATTCAACTGAAACGGCTGTCTGTGTCTTTATTGACAAGGTTAAATCATACTTAGATAAAAACACATATGTTGCTGCTGTTTTTATTGACTTTAAGCGTGCGTTTGATACGGTGAATCATGATAAGCTCCTTGCCAGACTCTGTGCCTTTAACTTTAGTAATCATACTGTTAAATGGGTACAGTCTTATTTACAAGACAGATATCAATACGTTCAAATACAGGATAGTAAGTCGCCCTATCTGCAGTGTTCAGTAGGGGTCCCCCAAGGTTCAATCTTAGGCCCCCTTCTATTTTCGATTTATGTTAATGATCTGCCTAGTGTATGCAAAAATGTTGACACGATTATGTATGCTGACGACACAGTCATTTTTACACATGCTAAAAGTGCTCGTGAGGCAGCCCATCGTCTCTCTTTAGCTCTAGATGACCTACAGAAATGGCTGAATGATTCATGCCTTTGCCTTAATGTAAAAAAAACAGTATCTGTGTTCTTTACCAAAGCAACAACAACCTTGGTCCCAGCGAAAATATACCTGGGAGGACAAGCGTTAACAAATGTTGATGAATTTAAATACCTTGGAGTGGTACTGGATCCAAGACTGTCCTTTAGAAAACATGTAAGAAAAATTGTAAAACTATCAATTTTAATATTCGAAATTTTAAACATATTCGCCATCCTTAACTGATAAAGCAGCAGTCACATTTTGCACTCAATGATACTGTCTCATATTGAGTACTGTATCACAAGCTGGTCCTATACAAGTCTTTCTGTTATTGGACCCATTGAAGCATGTTATAAAAGAGCACTGAAAATCTTAGATAAGAAACCTTTTTCTTACCACCATTGCCAAATTCTTGATAAATATAATTTTTAAAATTTTGTAAACTTTAAACAATTTAAAGCGGCCTGTTTGATCTATAAGGTCCTACATGGTATGGCACCTCCACCATTGAATGATTTTATCAAGCCAAAATCTGTCAGCTCTGCTGGATCAAGAATAACTAAATCCACCGTCAGAGGCGACTGTGAGCTACCGCTCAGGCGAACTGCCTTCTCCCAAAACGTCTGGTCATACCACAGTGTAACATTTTGGAATACTATTCCACTCTCAGTGAGGGAAAGCACAAGTTTTCCTACTTTTAAGAAACATTTAAAATCATGGTTGAGAGAGAGACAAACATGTGATCATGTGTGAGCCCAAATATGCTGAAACTTACTCCTGTGCAACATACGCTTAACTATATCTCCAAGTCAAAATGCAATAGGGATCAGTGCAATATAAGGGTGTGTGCAATAGGGATCAGTGCAATAGGGATCAGTGCAATATAAGGGCGTGTGCAATAGGGATCAGTGCAATGTAAGGGTGTGTGCAATAGGACACTGCAGTAGAAGGGCTTGTGCAATACAGATATGTGTCTTAACTGTTGTCTGTGACCCTTCGACTTGTTTTCTGTTGAATGTTTGTAGTTGTACTAACACGATAAAACCTTGTTTTCCTGGCTTTCCATCATATATATATAGATATATATGATATATCTATATATATATATATGATATATATATATATGATATATTGCTCCTTACTGTATATTATATGTCATTTGCTAGAACTCATGACCTTTATATTTCTAAAAGCGACAGGAAGCATCTTCCCCGAGTTAGGAATGATGAGGGGATATTTAGAACAATCACTGTCACTTTTCTTCCGAGATCATCATTGATGCAGTTTGCTACTTTGTTGGATTCTTTTTATGTCCATCTAGTGGTCAGCAACAAGCAGACAGCTCCACTGCTGCCCACTAGCTTTAAGTTCAGCCTGTTTGTCTCTGGCCCTTTGTGTCTGTGTCAGTGGATAGTAGCTGTGGTAGCCTGCAGTCAGTTGCCTGCTCAGACAGAAGGAGGATAAAATAAGTGGACATCTTGGCAGACATGGAAAAGGAGCCATTTATAGCATCTCTGTTTGTTCGGGAAGGTTCCTGCTGCTGTGTCTATCAGTGAGCAGAGACTGGATTTCGTCTGAGAGGCCATCCAATCCTCTGGCCTCCCCAGTGGGGATACACTTAGGTTAGGCAAATACATGAGGAAATGTTGACAGGCTGAATCCATTTGGTGATGTAAATTTCTTCCTCCTTGAGCATTTAAGGCAGCCTGATGCAAATACTTCACCTCTAAATGCACAGTTATTGTCAACTATGAAGTAGTGGTGACACATTTTTGTGGTGATCAAAGGTGTTTTGATTTTGTGATTGATTCAAGATGCAGCCTGATTAGACGAGCTGGTCATTTTGTCCATTAACTGATTAAATTAACATTACAGATCAGTGAAACCCTTTGTGCCAAAATATATTGAGAACAAAATTCTAGTGGGACAGAAGCTAAGCTGAAATTGGGGCAGGACTTGAGGTCTCCATACAGCCGCTTTCCTTTCTGTCAGCCTGTCTGCAGTACTGTGTTATTATTACATTCACTGTTCAGCCACCCACAGCTCCTGACTGCAGTGAGTGTGTAAATCAGACTAAACTCTAAACTCACACTCTCACCACGGGAGATGGAAGATGTCGAGTTAGAAGTATATGTATACACATACATACGTACATATACATACATATATATGTATATGTGTATATATGTATATGTGTATATATATATGTATATGTGTATATATATATGTATATGTGTACATATATATGTATATGTGTGTATATGTGCACATATATGTGTATATGTGTATATATATGTGTATATGTGTGTATATATGTGTATATGTGTATATGTGTGTATATATATGTGTGTATATATGTGTATATATGTGTGTATATGTGTATATATATGTGTGTATATATGTATATGTGTATATATGTATATGTGTATATGTGTATATATGTATATGTGTACGTATATATGTATATATGTATGTATATGTGTATATGTGTATATATATATGTGTACGTATATATGTATATATGTGTGTATATATGTATATATGTGTATGTATATGTGTATATATATATGTGTATATGTGTATATATATGTATGTATGTATATGTGTATATATATATGTATGTGTATATATGTATATATATATATGTATGTGTATATATGTATATATATATATGTATGTGTATATGTATGTATATATATATATATATGTATATGTGTATATATATGTATATATATGTATATGTGTATATATATGTGTATATATGTATATGTGTATATATATGTGTATATATGTATGTGTGTGTATATATGTATATATATATATGTATGTGTGTGTATATATGTATGTATATATGTATGTGTGTATATATGTATGTATATATGTATGTGTGTATATATATGTATGTATATATATGTGTCAATACTTTATTGATCCCCGAGGGGAAATTCTTTTGTTACAGCAGCTCACTATCACGTCAGTGCACACAGGAATAGAAGTTGTAAGTAAATCAGAATATAATACATTATAATACAGGTAAGATAAATTGAGTACAAAGTGGATATAAGTATAAAATTAAAATAAGTGTAAAGTACAAAGTGGATTTACCGGTTGATAAGTATGTACGGTAGAGTACAATGTAATAATACAAGTAGTGAGTAATAGTGCATGAACTGTCAAGTGTAGCTTATTAACACATTATATATGTGTGTGTGTATATATATATATACATACATGTGTGTGTATATATATACATACATACATGTGTGTATATATATATATATATATATACATATATATATACATACATACATGTGTGTGTGTATATATGTGTATATATATGTATATCATCTGCATACTAAGGTCACTTCCTGAACCAGCCGTTCTCTCGTCCTCTCTGAAGCCTCTGGCATCACCGCAAACCTACGGCAATGGCTTCCACGAGTTCACCTGGAACTCTCAAACAGCAAGATAGTCTTTTTGCAGTAACATTTAACACTTCCCGTATCCATTTCAGATTAAAAGCCCTCTAGCGTTTCGGTGGAAAGAATCCCTTCATTTCCTAACAAAGCTTTCATTGTGAAACATTTGCAGGATCTTGTTATGGAAAATTCAGTGACTTGCACGGTTCTCACACGTTGCTTCAAATGTAGCTGCTGCCATCTAGTGGCATCATGTTACAATAAAATACAGTTTGCCTGAGACATTACACACATATACAACCACTGTGACTTAAATAGGATAATAACACTTTAGATCAACAAAGTGTTGACAGTAGTATTGGGAATTAAAATGGGGCACCAAATTGTGTAGGTGCCCAATTAATTTGGGCTATCAGAGTTATCAAAGATAATAATAAATAATGACTTTGATTAAATTTTTAAATTTTATTTATATAGTGCCAATTCATAACAGAAGTTATCTCATTGCACTTTTCCTATAGAGCAGGTCTAGACCGTACAATTTATAATATTATTTTCAGAGACCCAACAAATCCCACCATGAGCAAGTACTTGGCGACAGTGACAAGAAAAAAACTTCCTTTTAACAGGCAGAAACTTTGGGCAGAACCAGACTCAATGGTGGGCAACCATCCGCCGCTGCCATGTTAGGTTTTGAGAGAGAGACTGAGGTTTTGAGAGAGAGAGAGAGAGAAGGGGTGTGGGGGAGGGAAGCACAATGCAAATTCCACCTAGAATTTTAAAATAGCAATAATGTAATGGTAGTGGTAATATTAATAAAGTAATAATAATAGGAATGATAGTCAAAGGAATAATAATGACAATAATAGTAGCAAAGCCAATAACAACAACTGTAGAGCAGTTGTCGAGCAGGAACACAGGGCCAGCAGGTGGCCCACAACCACAGATCCAGTCTCTGCAGCTCTGGAGGTAGAAATACCTGCTGAAAGTGACAGAATGAGAGAGGAGAGAGACGAGAAAGCACAAGACTACGGGAGAGGGAAGATGTATAGTTAGTAACATGCATTAATGGGATAAAAATGGATACAGATGGAGAGGAGGAGAGAGGAAAGGTGCATCATGGGAAGTCTCCCGGCAGTCTAGGCCTATAGCAGCATAACTAAGGGA
This sequence comes from Siniperca scherzeri, assembly GCA_027580175.1. Lineage (NCBI taxonomy): Eukaryota > Metazoa > Chordata > Actinopteri > Centrarchiformes > Sinipercidae > Siniperca > Siniperca scherzeri. The sequence goes on from CM050846.1 coordinate 33,186,823, forward strand.
TGGTTCAGGACTCACCCAAGCCAGCCCTAACTATAAGCTTTATCAAAGAGGAAAGTCTTAAGCCTACTCTTAAATGTGGAACCCAAACTGGGACCTGATTCCACAGGAGAGGAGCTTGATAACTGAAGGCTCTGGCTCCCATTCTACTTTTGGAGACTCTAGGAACCACAAGTAACCCTGCATTCTGGGACTGCAGTGTTCTAGTGGGGTAATAAGGTATTATGAGCTCTTTAAGATACAATGGTGCCTGACCATTAAGAGCTTTTTCTCAGAGGTGTTTGGGGCCAAGTACAATAACTTCAGTTTTGTCAGAGTTTAACATCAGAAGGTCATCCAGGTTTTTATGTCCTTAAGGCATGCTTGAAGTTTAGCTAACTGGTTTGTTTCATCTGGCTTGAAGTTTATGGATGAAATTAGAATTAGAATTTTCTGTTGAGTGTAGTGTACTCTGTGCAGGATTTTATACTGAGTGATATTTTAGTGTTTGAGGACATTGAAAAAATGTTATTGCAGATTTGTTTCCAATAGTTGATATCGGTGGAAACAGCAAGGTTGTTTCACAGTTTTGGGACAGAATGGTAAGGTTATCATCAGTTTTCAATAGAATCTTGTAGATTTTTGAGAGGGTTTTTTTTGTGAAAGGTTAGTTGTATGAGTTGATCAATAATTGGAGGTGGTTTAAGAATGTTGTTTGATCTAAATATTATTGGTTTATTTTTTATGTCATTTTATTATGTATTGAAGATAGTCCAATGTCTTTGGGTTTCTGTAGTGTTGATAATCTGATTCTTGGTTTTTTATGTTTTCAGTATGTTAATGATAGAGTCTAGGGTGTTAAACTAGTGTCATGTAGTTTGGACTGGGGTCATTGAAAAAAGACTTGGTTTCTTTTTGGTAGTATGGTCATTTTTACTGCAGTTATTATTCCTATTGAAATGGGTAAGTCATTGCAGCAGATAAGGTTCAATGTTTTGTAGTAATGGAGTGAAGTTTAGGAGAAATAGCTCTGACAGCTTGCTGGAGACATTGATACCAAGATATCTGATATTACCTGTTATTGTGAAAGGTAATTTTTTTTCATTGCAGCCTTCCAGTCTTCCCCACAGAGTGATAGAATTGTTGATTTAGATGAGTTTATTGAATAGTCTGAAATTTTTGAGAAATTGGAGATAAGATTTGATATTTCTGTAAGGGATATTGTTGGTTTTGTTAGATATAAAAGTATGTAGTCTGCATATAAGCTGATTTTGTTAACGTAGTAACGATTTTGTTAAGTTAGTCACGGAGTTCCACAAGGTTCTGTGCTTGGACCGATTCTATTCACCTTATATACGCTTCCTCTAGGCAATATTATTAGGAAACACTCCATAAACTTTCATTGCTATGTAGATGATACCCAATTATATTTATCAATCAAGCCAGATGAAACTAACCAGTTAACTAAACTTCAAGCATGCCTTAAGGACATAAAAACCTGGATGACCTGCAACTTTCTGATGTTAAACTCTGACAAAACTGAAGTTATTGTACTTGGCCCCAAACACCTCCAAGACACATTATCTAAAGATATAGTTACTCTAGATGGCATTGCCCTGGCCTCCAGCACCACCGTAAGGAACCTCAGAGTTATTTTTGATCAGGATTTATCCTTTAACTCCCACATGAAACAAACTTCAAGGACTGCCTTCTTTCACCTACGTAACATTGCAAAAATCAGGCACATCCTGTCTCAAAATGATGCCAAAAAATTTGTGCATGCATTTGTTACTTCTAGGCTGGACTACTGCAATTCTTTATTATCCGGCTGCCCGAATAAGTCCCTTAAGACTCTCCAGTTGATCCAGAATGCTGCGGCACATGTACTTACAAGAACTAGGAAAAGAGATCATATCACTCCAATATTAGCTTCTCTGCACTGGCTTCCTGTAAAATCCGGAATAGAATTTAAAATCCTTCTCCTCACTTACAAAGCTCTTAATGGTTTGGCACCATCGTATCTTAAAGATCTTATAATACCATATTATCCGACTAGAACACTGCGCTCCCTGGATGCAGGGTTACTTGTGGTTGCTAGAGTCTCCAAAAGTAGAATGGGAGCCAGAGCCTTCAGTTATCAAGCTCCTCTCCTGTGGAATCAGATCCCAGTTTGGGTTCGGGAGGCAGACACCATCTCCACATTTAAGAGTAGGCTTAAGACTTTCCTCTTTGATAAAGCTTATAGTTAGGGCTGGCTTGGGTGAGTCCTGAACCCTCCCTTAGTTATGCTGCTATAGGCCTAGACTGCTGGGAGACTTCCCATGATGCGCCTCTTTCCTCTCTCCTTCTCTCCCTCTCCATCTGTTTGCATTTTTATTCCATTACTGCATGTTACTCCAAAGCTGCAGAGACTGGATCTGTGGTTGTGGGCCACCTGCTGCCCCCGTGTTTCTGCTCGACAACTGCTACTACAGTTGTTGTTATTGGCTCTGTTACTAATACTGACATTATTTTTCCTATAGCTGTCATTCCTATTATTACTAATTTATTAATATTAACACTACAATTACTATTCTACTATTGAAAAAAATAAATTCTACGTGGTCTTTGTATTGTGCCCCCCCCCCCTCTCAAAACCTAACACGGCAGCCTACCGCCCACCATTGAGTCTGGTTCTGTCCAAGGTTTCTGCCTCTTAAAGGAAGTTTTTCCTTGCCACTGTCGCCAAATGTTTGCTCATGGTGGGATTTGTTGGGTCTCTGTAATTAATATTATAAAGAGTATGGTCTAGACCTGCTCTAAAGGAAAAGTGCAATGAGATAACGTCTGTTATGAATTGGCGCAAAATGAATCTGTATATGTGGAGCGAGACACAGAGAGATGAGGCTGACAGTTCCCCATACATAAATTCACTGCTTCTCTCTCCAGTCATTAGTAGATCATGCGGAGGACTGTATTGGTCCTTCTCCTACAGTGTTAATGTCATACTGCAGCTGTAGCTTTTAAACTACATCAGCCCAGTATAGTGAAGGATCACTGTGCTCAGCCTTGTTAAACTGGTCAGTGTAAAGCAGCAGATTCAGCCAGCTGGCCATGAACTGGTTTGCACTCAAAGCAAAAATTTATCTTTTAAAGTTCACATTTGATCTAAGTATGGAACGTCAGTCATGTAATAAAATGTGATCATACATAGGGGTAGATGGATGTGTATGTCCTCCTTGTCCTTTCTCCAGCCGTCCACTGACTCCTTGTCAATGACCTTTGATCTCTTCCCAGACAGCTGATGTTGTCTGTTTCCAGTGTTGATTCAGCCTCTTGTTCAGGGTTGTGGTGTTGAATTCAGTTATTTACACCCTCCAGTGGCTTTTTTAATATGTTTTCCAATGGTATAAGTTGAAGGGGACCACCTGAACACACCATTGAACAAGTGAAAGATTTTTTCCCCGGCATTTCTGCTTTATTGGATAGTCACAATAGAGAGAGACAGTAAAGGCATGGCAGACAGAGAGGGGATGACATGCAGCAAAGAGCCCGGCCAGATTTGAACTCAGGCCGCTGCAGTAAGGACTCAGGCTTAATAATGGCATGTGCTCTACCGGGTGAGCTACCGGGGCGCCCCCCGATACAGAAAAACCTTTGACCAGCAATGATTTATGATTCATTTCTTGTTGTATGTGTATACTCTGTGTTTTTTAACAGCTGGCTATAAATTAGACTGCCCCACAGTGACATTTCAGACTTGTTTGAAATACAGTAATATCACTGGCCTGTAAGTAAGTAGGTGTTTTTTTTGCTTAGAAGGCTTTCTATGCTGTAGTGCCTTATATCGTTCTCCTTTATATACTGCTATACTTGAAAATGAAACCCAGGATGACTGTTGTCATTCTTCACTGTTGTATCTTTGAGTTAATTTCTTGTTGTGACATTATTTATTTTGCACAGATCCCATGCAGCCTCCTCAGGGACTGCTGGGGACTCTTTCATAGAATATAGTAGTTCAACATTTTGGGAAATACTGTATGCTTATTTGCTTTCTTTCTGAGAGTGAGAAGACAGATGTCAATCTCATGTCTCTGGGTTAAGTACAGAGCTGGAGTCAGGATGTGGTTAGCCTAACTTAGCATAAAGATTGGTTAACGGGGAAAAAGCTTGTCTGACTATGTTTGAGTCTGATGATTGTGATGAATGTCTTCTGATCCAGTCACTGCCCGTTATTCCCATTAATGTTATTTTAAACATGTATGTACGGCTGGAATCTCATCCACATCTAGCGTTTTTCCTCCATTTCTTCCCCTTTAAAGGTCCAGTGTGTAACATTTACAGGATCAGAATCAGAAATACTTTATTGATCCCAGAGGGGAAACTCTTGTTACAGCAGCTCACTATCACATCAGTGCACACAGGAATAGAAGTACTAAGCAAATCAAAATATAATACACTATAATACAGGCAAGATAAATTAAGTACAAAGTGGATATAAGTATAAAATTAAAATAAGTGTAAAGTACAAAGTGGATTTACTGGTTGATAATAAGTATGTACGGTATAATAATAAAATGTAATAATATAAGTAATAGTGCCTGAACTGTCATGTTAAGTGTAGCTTATTATGATGATTATGAGACGGTGGATATTGCATAGCAGTAATAGAAGTATGAATAAATATCAATAAATAGGGAATTTTAAACTGAAAAGAGTATATTGCACAGCAGTATTAAACAGTGAATACTGCACAATTAAGTATTGCAGTGATGTTAATGGCCCAATGTCCAGTTTAATGACTTAAATAATAATAATAAACTTTTTTTTATACAGCGCTTTTCAAAATGAAAGTTACAAAGTGCTTTACATGGTTGAATCAGGGTTAAAACATTTAATTAGTATATAATCGCCTGAAATCGTTGTGTTTTCATTACCTTACAATAAGCCATTTGGGGACCCCATGCACGGAGGCCACCATGTTGCACCGCCATGTTTCTACAGTTGCCCAGAACAGACAAACCAAATACTAGCTCTAGATAGGGCCTTTTGCATTTTTCGCGAGGTTCGCGGCCACCGTAGTTTCTCCTACATGCTTGGAAGGGGAGGGTGAGGTGAGCGGTATTCAAATGGTTGCAAACTGCAATTTCATCGCTAGATGCCACTAAACTAAAGTGGTTTACCTTTCTGACATGTTTAGGTGTGCTGGTCACAAACCACAGTAAGAGTCTGTGGCTGTTTCTGTTCGTACTATTCCTCCCAGTGATATTTGAAACTGATCTGCTGACCAAAAAACACAGAATATGTCCAAATCCGGCTGATTAGACCTGTTTTTATTGAAGAATAGCACTGCCAATAAAGCTCAGCTAACTCTGTGCATTTCCTATAACTTCTTCACAATAAAAGCATCCCGCCGGTTCACCAGTGGAAAGCTTTTAATGCGAAGCATCAACAGTAGGAAAGGTTGAGTTTGTTCAAAAATGAACAGATCTGACTGACAACAAAAGACAACCTTTCAAAAAGTGTTCAGTAAGAAATGGCACACTATGTGGGGACAAAACAGCTCCAAAACAGATAGAGGCATTAAACACCATACAGCAATGACCACTCAGCAGAATATACAAATAAAGACAAATAAAAAAATACCACAATAGTAACTTCATAGCACCAAAGATGGAGAAAATCAACATAAACAGGAGATATACCATTAAAATAATTCAGATACTGATGTTAAACTCTCTTTCACCCTAACTCTCCCATCAAAGCTTTATAGCGGTTGGTAAAGGGCAGCAAGTGACAGCCATGGTGGTGGAGGTGGGAGAACACTGCTGCCCCCTGGAGAGGTCACCTCCTCATCTGCTCTCCCACAGAAAGCAATTACCCAGTGGTTTCCATGACAACCAGCAGTCCTGCCACTTCCTGTGCAGGGAGAGGAAGCATAACATAGTGCCAGCCTTCAAATAAAGCATTCTCTCTGCTAAATGTAACCACTGTCTGGAAGACATTAACATGAACTCTCTGTTTGCTGCTGAGTTAAATACATGTCACCACATGATGGTGCTCTGTCATAGAGGATCATTGTTAAGACACGACATTACAAATCATAATGTGAAATGACCAGAAGAAACATCACTCAAGACATAGTGCTAACTGACTTTACTGAAAATTGCTATTACTTGTTACACTGGTATGCCTAAACAGGAGCAGACTCCTACATAATTAACTGAAGTAGTCCACCAGTCATACAGTGTCATCTCAAGACATCAAGTGGCCAAATACCTGCAAAACTAATGACATTCCCATCTGCCTCAGCTGTACTTGGTTTAATGCTAATTAGCAAATTTTAGCATGCTAACACACTAAAATAAGATGGGGAACATGGTAAACGTTATACCTGCTAAACATCAGCATGTTAACATTGTCATTGTGAGCATGTTTAGCTTGTTAAATTAGCATTTAGCTCAAAGCAGCGCTGTGTCTAAGTACAGCCTCACAGAGCTGCTAGCATAACTGTAGACTCTTAGTCTTGTTTATCAACCTGATAAGGAAACATTGTTGATGAACGTATCACAAGATGTTACAAAATGTTCATGCTGAATGGATCAGCAAAATGTTCACTGACAAGATATTTTATCTGTTTTTCTACAATATCCGCTTGTAGCAATTAATTCACGATTACTGTTTTCATGGTTATAACTTAGCAGTTTAAAACTCTTGGTTAAGGTTAGGAAAAGATAATGGTCATGGTTAAATATTGAAAAAGTCAACACACACTTGAAGCATAAGAAATGATCTGTTTACTCAATATTTAAACCAAATAAATACAGAGATTCAGATAAAAGCTACAAAAGTACTGAGAGCTGAACACAGAGTTTAAAAACCAGAGCTTTCTTGCTAGTTTTCAGCAGATACACACATGAGTTTAGCCGTTGAGGACACAGGTACATTGCCAGCTAATCAGAATTGCTGCTCCAAAATGGAGGTCTTTGGCTCCCAACTAAAGGCTTACTGGCTGCCACCAGGAGGCTTTCAGGAGTCAGCCAGGTGGGATCTAGATTTGGTATCCAGAATCAGAATCAGAAATACTTCATTGATCCCCAAAGGGAAACTCTTTGTTACAGCAGCTCGCCTTTACGTCAGTGCACACAGGAGAAAGTACTAGCAAAAAATATAATACAATACACTATAAAAACAGGTCAGAAAATAAATTAAGTACCAGGTGGGTATAAGTATAAGATAAAATAAGTGTGAGGTACCAAGTGGGTTTACCGGTTGATGATGATAATACAGTATAATAATACAATGTAATAATATAAGTAATAAGTAATAAGCAGTGGTGCAAGTACTGTCGAGTTAAGTGTAGCTTATTGAGATTATTAAGATATTGCACAGCAGTAATGGAGGTAATACACAGAATTTTGCACAATTATTCAAGTATTGCAGTGATGTTAATGATCAATATCCAGTTTAGTGACCTAGGGTCATACAGACTAACCCTTAGAGGGAGGAGTTAAAGAGTCTGATGGCCACAGGCAGGCATGACTTCCTGTGGCGCTCTGTGGTGCTTTTTGGTGGGATGAGTCTTCCGCTGAAGGTGCTCCGTTGCTTGACCAGCACGTCATGGAGCGGGTGGGAGACACTGTCCAAGATGGCGTGTAGTTTGGCCAGCATCCTCCTCTCTGACACCACCGCCAGAGAGTCCAGCTCCACCCCCACAATGTCACTGGCCTTACGGATCAGTTTGTTGAGTCTGTTGGCATCCGCTACCTTCAACCTGCTGCCCCAGCATGCAACAGCATACAGGACAGCACTGGCCACCACAGACACAGACCGGCAGATGTTGAAGGACCTCAGCCTCCTCAGAAAATAGAGGCGGCTCTGGCCCTTCCTGTAAACAGCTTGAGTGTTCTTGGTCCAGTCCAGTTTATTTTCCAAGTGTACTCCCAGGTACTTGTAATCCTAGGATGGAGACGGAAAGTTTTGCCTGGCCCACGCACCAAACAAATTTCATTGGTCGCCCCCAAGAATGGATAATCCTAGGATATCAAAACTTGCGACAGGTGAGGCTCTCACTTTAACTGCTTTCATGAAGAAAAATAAAACTCACTACACATCAATTTAATTTTAAGTTAGCTACTTGTTGATTTCCTGATTTCGACATTTTGATTGTATATGACTTTGTGCCTGCACTGCAAACAGTCAAGAGAGGGAGAAGCAAGGACAGTAGAACGTCCACTTTTGGATAGATCTGCAGGCAAGTCTGATACTAATCCAAGGACTTGTGTATGCGGCAGCCGCCTAAAGAAAACACACTGCAACCAGCATTTTTCAGAGCACTCTGACTTTTTTGTGCAGCCCCTCCGAGCGTTTCTAAAAAGCTGCAAGTGTCGTCACTGTCGCTTCTTTTCAAGAAACCAGTCATATATTAGATGGGGTGGGACTCGTCACCCTGGTAACCAAGAAAATGGAGAAGCTTGTTCTGGCCGTGTCTGTCTATCCTGAGTTTTATGATATGCAAGACAGAAACAGAGACAGAAAAGCTAGTCTGTGGGAGCAGATCGGCCGGACAGAGTGTAGCTAGTGAGTGTTGTGCTTTTATCACCCGACGCGTTGTAAGCTTGTTGTTAGCTTGTTGTTAGCTGTGTAGTCAACCCTCTGTTGACGTAGCGTTTTTTTCTCTCACTGCACAAGCGCTTCATCCCAGCACTCCCCAGCAACCTGCCTTTTCTGCCAGAAAAAAACGCTATATGGACATAAGCCCTAAGTAGTTGATTATATATCTCATATAAGGCAGCAGCGCTGTCATCTGTAATTGTGGAGTGTGAGCATATGTTAACTGGTTAAATCTGGATACATGATGCTATTCGTTGTCCCATGTGGACCTCCCACCCTGAGGTTGTGTGTATTATTGTCTTTTCGCACTGATTTACTTTTTATAGCATTTTTTCTGTAGTCATCTAAGTAGACAGACATTTCATTCAAAGGATTGGAATGACCCCAGAAACACCATGTCTTTTATTCTGGGATAATGTGTCCTTATTACATGTACATGAAAACATTTTCACTCTAAATGTACTGTTTTTTAAGGAAGCGTATATGGGACTCTATTAAAATGATAATGTTAACTTGAAAATGAAAATGTAATTACACAATAGCATTATAATTTTCCACATATGTATGTTATTTGAGTAAAAATTTAACTGAAATAATCCAATTTTCATTTTGTAAATGAGCGTTCTATGACCATATTAAAATTAAAATGGAAAAGGTGTTTGACATTTAATTTACAAAGTCGTACCCTGCTGTACAGTGGACAATATTCAAATGTTAATTCATATTTGAAAATTAAAATGCAATATAAACAATGCAGCCTAATTTTCCATTTGTGCAAGCATTATTTAAGTCACAATTAAAATTAAAATGCAATTTTCTAACAATATGAAAATGAAAACGGCATTTGATATTTTATTTTCAAAGACTTAATCTGCTGTACATTGGACAATATTCATATGCAATAAGGGAACCAGCGCCCCAAGTCTATTGCATTTACATTTACATGTCACTGCGCTCTTTTGGGTCAGTCCTCTCATCAAGGCGGGTCTTCAGTTAGGACGTCACTTCCTCGTTCAGTGACTTGGTTCATTAACATTCCCTGTTGTCAGATTAATGATAAAATTAAATCTATAAATGGGCTAAGGGTGATCAAAATTAATCTGAACAAGTTTCAACACCCATGCAACCATTAGAATTTGAGTCTGAGATCATAGGAGCAGTCACAAAAATGACTCAACTCGCTATCAGCCTCCGTTGGTTAGCTGCGCTGTTTTAGTGGGAGAAGACCATGGGAATGAGAGGCGAACCGTTTAAAAAAATTAAGATTTCTCACAAAAATATGTGCTGGTTGGTGGATACACGTCGAATTCAGACAATGTGCGTGTGTGAGATGGTATTTGAGTCTTGTAAGCCGTTACCAAAGTAACTACCCGCTTTGCTGCTTTCTGTTTGGTGCTGAAGAGATATTTACGCAGACGGTAAGAAAAAGTTTTTTGACAGCAAGGTTTCTTTTGTTTATTTATATGATTTAAACACACATTTGTTGTTCACAATGTAACGCATTGCACTGATAAAGTAGCAACCTGTCAGATCACAACAAGTTATAAACTCTGTATGTTTGTAGTTAGCTAACACTATGCAGCAATATCCTGGTAAACTTTAAAATACACATGTATTAATACTTACACTGTAACTTACAGTGTTTCTCTGTTTGTGCTTATCACATAACTTTAATTGTTACCTAATGTTAGCTAGCGGGTTAGCTGTTAATGTTTACGTTAACACAGCTATATTTGCGGGAGTGGGAGAAATCTCACGCTACTACTATTATGAAGGATACGCTGGGAAACAGGAGTTTATTTGCTGCATCGCATGTAGTTTCAGGAAATCCGCAACTTTCTTTTAAGGGCACAATGGCCAGTTCAAAACAGGGCATGCCAAACTGCCCATGTGGGTAGTTAATTTTAAAAGGGGCATCACAGCCACACTCCAGGGCGTCCATAGCACTGGCCGTTTTAGCCGTGGTATTATTCCTGCCTGGAGTAACCGCAGTAGGCTATCTACTCCTTTGACTCCTAAATTTGAACAGTAGGTCTAACCTATATTTTAGGTTAGCTAAAAACAAATATCTCTACCAATGTTTTACAAAAAGCTTCATAATATTTTCATGACCTTATGGTATGATATTAACAAAATAAGGTAATCCTTTATTGATCCCCCAGAGGGGAAATTAAGTAATTAATTAAGTATATAAAATAAAAATAAGAATATAATAAAATAGAAACTATACAAGAGCAATTAAACTTAAACTCAATTTACAGGCAATAGCAGTGCAGCCCTTTTCCATACACATGTGCTGGCTTGACTCAACTTGGTTTGACTCGGCACATCAGCCCAGCATGGCAGGAATTTGCATCTCCATTACAACAGGGCCACCCACTTTAAGGTGTGTCTTGATGTCTTGAAGAACAATGCCTTTATTGTCATTGCGCATTGTAAAAGAAATTTGCTGTGCAGCTCCTAAAACAGTTCATTCAACATTTCACACATGCATACACGCTCACGCTCCTCAATTTTGCTGGATTTTGTGTGACACACTTCGTCCTGTCTCTAGCCTCTCTGCTCTCTGCTCTGCCTGTACTTGTGCAGCTCAGCCCTGCCCTTGGTCAAACAGACACACAGACCTGTAGCCTGATGAAGCGTCTGACTTCACCGCAACCCACTTGGAGGTGGTCGGGCGCGCTTTGGCCAAACTCTGGAGAAGGTCCATCTTGGGTGCAGATCAGCACAGCTTGGCGCATTTAAACTGGTAACGGAAACGCAAATCAGCACGGCATGGTTTGACTGCGCAGCAAAAAGTGCCAATGGAAAAGCCATAATAGGGTACCCACAACTAGTGTTGTAGCCTACATGAACTGATACTGCAATACCAAAGTATTACTTTTATACAAGCGAAGTGACATAGTGGTGTGATTAGTAGCAAAGTCAGCATATTATAGTATAGGCTGCTCATATCCCATATGCACAAAATCATAGGCTCTATTCATGCAATGCTTCCGCATTTCACCTCAGACCGCACGTCTACTTCCGAAGAACTCGACACACAAGCGAGAGAAGATGGAGACGGCATCCCACTCCTCACAGTTTACCCTGTGCTTGTTAGAACTACTGAAATTAACAATCAACAATGTGTGGAGAATGACGAGGCTGTGCACAAAGACGCCAAACAGTAAACTTGAGAAAGGTTTCAAGTTTTATGTGTCTTCTTACTTGTGCAATTATGAAGGTATGTATCCAGGGCTAACGATAGCTAACTTAGCTAGCTGGGCAAACCAACAGGTGTCGCTGTCAATATTATGTGATGCAGCCAAAATTTTGAATCAACTGAATGTTAACCAGTCACATTGATAGTAATGTTCTACTTGAAAATGTATATGTCTATATATTTTGTCTCTTAAGTGTCAGGTAAAGACAGGGCCACAAATGAGGTGTCTGTTCGAGCTCATTGCTATCGCTCGATGAAGAAAGCTGAGAAGCCACACCATAAGTGTTTGTGTTCAAAGTTCTGTTTAACTTGTTTTATACAACTCTACCCTGTTTCAGTTCAGGCAAAGACTTGTATTTTGCTGAGTGCTGACAGAGGTAATCAACCTAGTTTTGAGAATAATCTGTAAGGCATTGTTAAACAAAAGTTACCTAAAGCAAAAACCCTTGGTAGCTGAGTGCTGAAGTCAAGATCATTACTGGTCAGTATGTATAGCTATAAATCACAGAAAAACCTTTTCACTCACTGAGCTATTTTAATTTCCCTGCTTATTTTTGTTGCGTCTATCCTTTATCTTTTTTACTTTATTACTAAGTATTAGGTGTGATATAGACTGTTTTCATTTACAGTTTTTTATATATGCATTTCAGATTACTTTACGTGATTCTGTGCCAGTTGTACTGGTTCGGAGCTCTTGTGCAGCTGGAAGTGGCTTGTGCAACCAATTGGTTGCCCTGCTGTATCAGACAGCCCACCACTCAGAGTATGTGATGTCTGTAGTACTCCCTGTCCTTTCATGCACTGAAATGGAACAAAGATGGCATAAACCTCAAACACTGGTATGTATATTACAGTAATATCTGGTACAGTGTTTGAGTGCAGTAAAGATTGTTTATTAATAGCCTCTACTATACAGGGAGTGAAGCCTGGACCTGTGGATGCCATGGTGGTAATGAAACCAAAAGCAGGTGCTACCTCATCAAGTGGAATTAGGTATGTAATATTACTATATAAACAGGCACACTACACTAGGGGTGCCAAATGAGACCGATTTGATACGTCTCTAGATATATGTTCAACAATATGATGCATTTAGGTTCATTTTAAGTAGTCAACAGTATGATTCCATTAAGCCTTGTCACAAGTGATACGATGCAATGCAATGCAGCAGTGTGAATCTTTATATTTTGATTCTACTAAAGCTATAAGAAATCCTGATAGATTTACTAAATCCAGTAACAGGGGAGAGAGAAGGGGACATTACAATAGTGTTACTAGGAATCTCATTTGTTGGTAGTAAAGCATGTAAATCATTCAACTGTAAACAATACTTTAAAACAGTCTGCTGTTTATAATTCATTTTGCAAGGAGAAGTCTGTTCCATATGAAGAGTGCTTTGGCTTTGGTAATAGAATTTGACCGTGCAGAGGAATGTATGGTGTGGAGGAACAGTTTGATGCTACATTTTCCATGCCTGAAGCTGCAGGTCATGCCAAGTTTGGTATGTTAAATCCTTCCCTGTCGCAAGAACGAGCTTCACCAGAAGTGTTCTTCTCCAAAATGAATGAAGTAGATACAGACCGCAAAACAACATGATTCTGACCTGCAGTCTGTATCTACTTTATTCATTGTGGACCAAAATAAAAAACTACTGTAAAAAAAACCCAATATGTATTCATATTTAGTTACTGTTCAACAATTTGTGAAAGCATTTCTCAGTACTAAGCTCATTTTTTCAAAACAATCCATGCAGGTAGTACAGCAGTGTTCTATGGACCAAACTTTTCATATTTCCTTGATGGAAAATGCATTCAGTGTGCCCAATTTTCAAAATCTATTGTGTGACCATGTGGGACTCGATCATTTATCAATTCCCCCCTTCTCTCTCTATTACAGGTTGCCCTCACTTGTTTGAGGAGTCTACTCTACATGTCTGACCATTTCAAACAGGCCCCAGCCCGAACCAGTGGTGGGGGCTACTGAATGACTGTAAGTTCAAGAACCTTCCCCTAATACATACACTGTCACTTGTGACATCCCTAAGCAGGAAGTGCATCACTGATTATCACCTGTGCTGCTGCTTCTCTCTCTGGGCATATGGTTTGTTGTTTGGGTTCGGGTGTTTATTTTCATTGTTCATTGCACTTCACTATACACTCATTCAAACACACAAAACACTACCGATGTTACTGATTTACATACTTTACATTGCTATTGTTTAACTTATATTTTCTTAAATCTTTAGTTAGAAAGTCATGTGTTGTCCTCTCTTTGTATTTTATAATTTGCTAAGTGGCAGGGTGTTTGCTTACTTGGTTAACTTGTGCAAAATAAAAGATTGTTGGAGAGTGTCACATGTTAGTTTTGTAGTGAGCTTTGATCTAGTCCCTTTGATGACCCACTGGGTTTGTGGGGTCAGTTGTTTGTTTGGTAGGTGCTAACCAAGTTGTTGGTGGCTTTGTTTTAACTAGAGTTTCTCCTGGTAGGCTTAGCAACAAGTTCTACTAGAGAGCTTGTTGCCACTTTGTTGGTTTAATGTGGTGGTGAAAGTGCCACATCCGTGGGTTTCTGGAAGTGGCTGCATAGCAGGTACTTTCCAGTCCCGCTGGTCTATAGTGAATAAAAACCCCTTACCTGTAACAGGAAGACTAGGGTTGAGTGTACTTAGTCAGTTAGATAGGTATATTAGTTAGTTTAGGTGGAGAGACTCCAGTGTGTTTTGGCCACTTGTGATTAGTTTTATTTTGGGTAAAGGCACTTTTGGTAGGCTCAAGTTGTCGTATGCTGTGCTGTGTAGTGGTATGTGGACCCAAAGGCAGATGACCAGGAAGCGGTATGAGATGAAGTAGCCGGATGGCTACCGTGTTTATTAGGGGTGATGTGGTTTACAGGCAGGTACAGGTAGACCAGTAGGCAGACAGGAAATGAACAGGCAACAGGAAAATGGATTACCAGCTGGCAGTGGTGGAAACAGGGAAGTGAGTCCGATGTGGCTAAACAGTCCAAAAAGGGAGCAGGCAAAGTACAAAATCCAGAATCCAGCCAAGGGCCACAGGAGATAAAGAATCCAAAGCAGAACTCACGGTAAGAATGCCGGGGAACTGGGCACAGGAACCAGGTACAACAAAAAGTGCACCAAACGGCGACACACACACAGGTCAGGAACAAAACTCAAGGCAAGAATCATACCAGACAGGAACAACCCCAGGTGTAACAACAATGACCCAACACTGAATAAAGACAGAGACACGGACTAAATACCCTAGGGGAGGTGAAACCACAAGACACAGGTGCAAACAATCAAAACTGGAGGGGAAACAAAGACAGGAAGTAAAACCACAAAACACACAAGGGAAGGAACACACTACAAAATAAAACAGGAAGTGACAGAACCTTAAACTATGACACAAGTATATTGATAGTTTGGTGAATTCTGAACTAAAGTAGGGTATCGTGACTTCTGTTGTTTCATTCAGGATCCCTCTGAAACGGTGTTGGAACAATGTACTAAAGAACAGTTGAAGATTGCTGACCATGTTAACATTCATATTGGGGCAAATTGTCTGAAGGAAACGGTAAAGAGCATTCTGATAGCTAATTTGATGGAAGAGGAGATTTTGGTAAGTGGAAAAACCTAAGCAGTTGTCTAGTGTGTCTATGTCTTCAAAGACAAATCTAACATTTGAGCAGTGAGTTGATTGAACAGTTTACAGCTGCTGGTACACCTTCTGCTGCTCGATTTGACATTCCCTGTAATTTGAATTTGCTGCCGAAATTTTATTCAATTTGATTTATAGAGCACCAATTCATAACAGAAGTTATCTCATTGCACTTTTCCTATAGAGCAGGTCTAGACAGTACTATTTATAATATGTTAATGTCAAAGACCCAGATACATTCTTTTGTATGTTTGAGTGGCTGGCAGATTCTAGAAATTGGC
This sequence comes from Siniperca scherzeri, assembly GCA_027580175.1. NCBI lineage: Eukaryota > Metazoa > Chordata > Actinopteri > Centrarchiformes > Sinipercidae > Siniperca > Siniperca scherzeri. Next base: position 33,202,536 of record CM050846.1, read on the forward strand.
CTGATCAGGACCGCACCTTAATGCTACAGTGTGTTTTACTGGTAAAGCCCAAGAGGCATATGCAGCTTTAACAACTGAAGACTATAAAGACTATGGTAAGGTAAAAGCAACAGACCTGAAGGCCTATGAGTTGGTTCCAGAGGCTTACAGAAAACATTTTAGGAACTGGAGAAAATCTGACAGGCAAACGCATGTGGAATTTGCTAGAGATTTGGTTGTGCAGTTCAGTCGCTGGTGTTCTGCATCCAATGTTGGTTCATTTGAAGAACTGTGCATTCTGGTTGTTCTTGAACAATTTAAACAGTACCTGTTTAAACAGTACCTAGCTATATTGCCACATACATCAATGAATGTAAAGCAAAGACTCCAAATGATGCTGCTGCCCTTGCAGATGAATATGTATTGACACATAAACGTGCAGTGGTGTGAAAAAGTGTTTGCCCCCTTCCTGATTTCTTTTTTTTTTTGCATGTTTGTCACACAAATTTAAATATTAGTCAAAGATAACACAAGTAAACACAAAGTGCAGTTTTTAAATGAAGGTTGTTATTATTAAGGGAAAACAAAATCCAAACCTACATTAACATATTTCAATTTGTTTGATGATCTGAAACATTTAAGTGTGACAAACATGCAAAAAAATAAGAAATCAAGAAGGGGGCAAACACTTTTTCATACCACTGTATCTTTGGTGATCAGAAACAGAATGACTTTGGTCCAAAAGCTATTGTTGACAGGTCTCAGTCAGGGTTGGATTCAGTTTTTCTCAAGCGAGGTACAGACTCTTATATGAAAAATTATAGTTTGTAATTACTGTCAACAAAATGGGCACTGGAACGAATGTAGGTCCTTGAAGACAAAGAGAGGCTTTAATGTGTCACAAGTAAATTCTACTGTGCATTGACTGTGCCGATTGCCTCTACAAAAAATAGGTTGGTGTTTCCGTTTCAGATGCAAACTAAAGAGAGATTGTGGCAGGTTATGCACCATTCATTTCTGAGGGGTTTGTATCTCTTACTGGGCAGTGATGAGAAAATTGCTGTTAAAATACTGTGGGATTCTGGTGCCTTGAATACTTTTGCACGTGAGTCGGTCTTGCCTTTTTCTCCACAGTCAGACACAGGAAGTTGTGTCCCCATTCGAGGAATGGGTTTAACAATATTTTTTGTTCCTGTGCATAAGGTGTTTTTGACATATTGATGCCTGATGAGCAACCAAGGGTGCCAACTGTCATCTGCTGTAAAGCATCAGGATTTCGATGTACCAGATCAGACAGTATCTTCAGCTTGTGCAGTAACGTGGTCCATGATTGCGTCAGTTAGCAAAGTGAAACATGATTCACAAAAAGGTGTCAAGTTTGCTTTGTCCTTACCTGCTGACCTCTCGTCTGAGACGCAAAAATCGGCTCCCTCTTTAAGGTATCTGTTTGACTGTGTGGTGCCAATGTCTGAGGTGGAGAAAAGGTCCCCAGTATATTTCCTACAATATGGTTTATTAATGAGGAGGTGGGTCCCTTATGGGGAAAATTTGGCTTGTGGGGTTGTGGAGCAGGTGGTTTTGCCTATTAAATATAGACCGTCTGTACTTAAAACCGCTCACGACAGTACAGCTGGTCATATGGGAGTGACTGTGTTGGTCCTCTGCTGTGTTCAAAGTCAGGCTGTAGCTACTTGCTAACAGTAATGTGTCTTTTGACTAGATATCCAGCTGCATATCCTCTGTGTGCAGTCTCTGCCAGATCAGTGGTTAAGGCTCTCAGTCAGTTCATCTCAGTGTTCAGGGTTCCCAAAATAATTCAGTGATCAGGGCTCCAATTTTACATCTCCGCAGTCAAGGTGCACTAGAGCGATTTCACCAGCATTTGAAATCTTTGATTTGTGTTTATTGTACTGAGCTAAAAGCCAGCTGGGAGGAAGGGCTGCCTTGGCTTTTATTTGCAGCTAGAGATTTTGTACAAGAAAGCACTGGTTTCAGCCCCAGTTACCTTATGTTCAGTCACACAGTGCGTGGCCCTCTGGCCATTGTACAGGGTAAATGGAAGTCCTCCAAACCTGAGCAAAATCTGCTAGACTATGTTAATGTGTTTAAACAGAGGCTTTATGAGGCTAGTGAATTGGCTAATGAGAACTTGGAACTTGCTTGGAAAAAAATGAAATGACTGTATGATCACAAGGTTGTACAACACAAATATGGCCCAGGAGATCAGGTTTTGGTGCTGTCACCGTTTCAAACTTTTTTTGGTCCTCGCACTGTTTTGCGTCAAGTGTCGGAGCTCAACTACTTGGTTTCTATGCCTAATAAAAGAAAGGCAGCCAAAATCTGTCATGTAAATTTACTGAAACCATACCATGTTCGTGTCTCTGATACAACTGAGTCTGTGCCATGTAGTAATCCTGCACATCTTGTGCATGCATTTGTTACTTCTAGGTTGGACTATTGCAATTCCTTATTATCAGGCTGCCCAAATAAGTCCCTTAAGACTCTCCAGTTGATCCAGAATGCTGCAGCACGTGTACTGACAGGAACTAGGAAAAGAGATCATATTTCTCCAATATTAGCTTCTCTGCACTGGCACCCTGTAAAATCCAGAATAGAATTTAAAATCCTTCTCCTCACCTACAAAGCTCTTAATGGTCAGGCACCATCGTATCTTAAAGATCTCATACCTTATTATCCAACTAGAACACTGCGCTCCCAGGATGCAGGGTTACTTGTGGTTCCTAGAGTCTCCAAAAGTAGAATGGGAGCCAGAGCCTTCAGTTATCAAGCTCCTCTCCTGTGGAATCAGGTCCCAGTTTGGGTTCGGGAGGCAGACACCATCTCCACATTTAAGAGTAGGCTTAAGACTTTCCTCTTTGATAAAGCTTATAGTTAGGGCTGGCTCAGGTTAACCCTGAACCATCCCTTAGTTATGCTGCTATATGCCTAGACTGCCGGGAGACTTAATATTAACACTACAATTACATTTCTACAATTTAAAAAATTTGCATTGTGCCTCCCTCTCTCACACCCCCACCCCATCCCTTTCCCGAAGTTTTTTCTTGCCACTGTCGCCAAATGCTTGCTCATGGTGGGATTTGTTGGGTCTCTGTAAATAATATTATAGAGTACGGTCTAGACCTGCTCTATAGGAAAAGTGCAATGAGATAACTTCTGTTATGAATTGGCGCTATATAAATAAAATTGAATTGAATTGAATTGGGGGTGGCAGATTTGGAGGAGGAGGAAGCTGTAACGGACTAAGGAGTGTTGCAACCTCACTTCAAAAACTCAGAAGCTTTTGCATGCGCTGTTGGGTCATTTGGAGGAATGTCAACGTGAACAGTTGATTGACATCTTTGACAGTTATCAGTCTTTGTTTTCGGATACTCCGTCTCGCATGTTCTTGATTCAACATGATATTGGTGATGCTCAGCCCCTTAAACAGCGTTTCTATCGGAGGTCTCCTGAAAAACGAGAAATATTAGAATCTGTTACATACATGCTGGATAATGGATTGGCTGAACCAATTCTTCTGCTTGGGCTTCTCTGTTTGCTGGTTAAAAGCCAGATGCGAGCCAGTCTTTCAGGCCTTGCACAGATTTTTGCAAGATTAATGCGGTTACAAAACTAGATTCCTACCCACTACCTAGGATGGAAGATTGCGTAGATCAAGTCGGGGCAACAAGAGATTTGCTGATTCATCACTCCATCTGGTCTCTATAGTTATACTGTTATGCCATTCGGGTTGTGTAATGCACCTCCAACATTCCAGAGACTCATAAATAAGGTTTCTGGTTTACAGGGTTGTGTAGTGTATCTAGATGATTTTTCGTCATCTATAGTGGCAGGTGGGAAGAGCACCTCAGCAGGATACAGGCATTGTTTGAGAGGCTGGTCTGGGCATGTTTAACGGTCAACCTAGCTAAATGTGAGTTCACCAGAGCCAGTGTTACATATCTGGGAAAAGTGGTGGGGCAAGGATACACTCTTCTACCATCTATCATATATACTATTCTACGCTATCATACACTATGATAATATCACACACCTGGCATCCAGCATACCTCAGAGGGCCTTGTTTTGAAACCCTTCCATCTCTGATGACTCACATCTGCCCTGCCGTCTTGACCCCATTGTTACCACAGATGTAGTTAAATGACTACCCTGTCCATTAACAACTTTTCCAACATGTCTTTTTAAGGGGTAAAAAAAAGCTTATTAACACTGCCACCCACTACATGAATTTTAAAGACTGAATTCTAACATTACTTGTTCTTGTTGGGTGAAGCCCTGGAGAAAGGGATATGCTCAGTTCTCTGTTTATTTGTGTAATGCAATTGTTAACGGCCTTTCAACATTGGATTTTTCTCTTTTTTTTTTTGGCAGGTGACCTGAGTTCTGAGATGTGAAGACCAATTAAATAAGGCGTGCAGTCTGTTTTCCTTGTGTTGTATTTTTGTTCAGTTTAAGTATGCACTGGCCTGGATAATTAGGATTTAATTTTTCTTAATTTTTTCTGTTAATAAATGAAAGGACATTTTATATCTTATGCTTATGCTTTCTCCTGTTATCCAATGTTTTTCATGTATTTTCATTTTCTAATATTTGCATATTTTATGTTTTGAATTCATATAAATTTTCAAATAAATGACTTCACTATAATATGCCATCTGTGTCATTTATTCGATGTCAAAAAGACAGGTTAAACGGCTAAGTTAAACCTTGGTAAAACCTTTTATTGAACATATGATAAACGTCGATGTAGGTGTTGAAAAGATGTTGAAACAATGTCTAGGCTAAGAATAGATTTCTACCTTGAATAAACTTATATGTATAATAGACATCTATTTAATGTCTTTTCAACGTCAAATTCCTCAGTGGGTAATTATACTTAGTTACTTAGAGTACTTAGAGTCTGTATTAATATCTAGATATGTTCAAGTGCTTCACTAAAAGTATGCTCTCTGTGGGAATCACACTCTCACATCAAACATGATAAGAATAGCTGATTTCAGGTGTACTGGGTCAATGACCATGTCCAGTTACAATGGGCAAACAAAGTAAAATGGTCACAGCAGTCTGCTGGCAGTAAACAGTTTCAGTTTCCATCGCTGCTCATCCCCTTTCCAACTAGGCTGCTTAAAGATGTTTTACCTTAGTTAGCAATTCTTTACAGGATATGATCAATCTGTCTTTATTAACAGGCTATGTACCACAGTCCTTTTAAAGTAGCTGTTATTAAACCTCTTCTTAAAAAGCCACTCTTGATCCAGGGGTTTCAGCCAACTATAGACCTATATCTAACCTTCCCTTTCTCTCTAAGAGCCTTCAGAAAGCAGTTGCCAATCAGTTGTGACTTTCTAAATAACAATAGTTTATTTGAGGATTTTCAGTCAGGATTTAGCATTCAGCATCATAGCACAGAGACAGCACTGGTGAAAATTACAAATGACCTTTTAATTGAAGCAGACAATGGACTTGTCTCTGTACTTGTCTTGTTAGATCTTAGTGCTGCATTCAACACCATTGACCATCACATCCTATTACAGAGACTGGAACATTTAATTGGCATTAAAGGAACCACACTAAGCTAGTTTAATCCTATCTATCAGATCGATCTCAGTTTGTACATGTTAACGGTGAGTCCTCCGTGCACGCCAAGTTAGTCACGGAGTTCCACAAGGTTCTGCGCTTGGACCGATTCTATTCACCTTATATATGCTTCCTTTAGGCAATATTATTAGGAAACACTCCATAAACTTTCATTGTTAGGCGGATGATACCCAGTTATATCTATTGATCAAGCCAGATGAAACTAACCAATTAGCTAAACTTCAAGCATGCCTTGAGGACATAAAAACCTGGATGACCTGCAATTTTATGATTTTAAACTGTGACAAAACTGAAGTTATTGTACTTGGCCCCAAACACCTCTGAGACACATTATCTGAAGACATAGTTGCTCTAAATGGCATTGCCCTGGCCTCCAGCACCACCGTAAGGAACCTCGGAGTTATCTTTGATCAGGATTTATCCTTTAACTCCCACATGAAACAAACTTCAAGGACTGCCTTCTTTCACCTACGTAACATTGCAAAAATCAGGCACATCCTGTCTTCAAAATGATGCCGTGCATCCGTGCATTTGTTACTTCTAGGCTGGATTATTGCAATTCCTTATTATCAGGCTGCCCGAATAAGTCCCTTAAGACTCTCCAGTTGATCCAGAATGCTGCGGCACATGTACTTACAAGAACTAGGAAAAGAGATCATATTTCTCCAATATTAGCTTCTCTGCACTGGCTCCCTGTAAAATTCAGAATATAATTTAAAATTCTTCTCCTCATACTGGTCAGATACCATTGTATCTTAAAGAGCTCATAGTACCTTAGTACCCAACTAGAACACTGCGCTCCCAGGATGCAGGATTACTTGTGGTTCCTAGAGTCTCCAAAAGCAGAATGGGAGCCAGAGCCTTCAGTTATCAAGCTCCTGTCCTGTGGAATCAGGTCCCAGTTTGGGGTCGGGAGGCAGACACCATCTTCACATTTAAGAGTACTCTTAAGACTTCCTCTTTGATAAAGCTTATAGTTAGGGCTGGCTCAGGTTAGTCCTGAGCCATCCCTTAGTTATGCTGCTATAGGCCTAGACTGCCGGGAGACTTCCCATGATGCACCTCTCTCCTCTTCTCCCTCTGTACGCATTCTTATCCCATTAATGCATGTTACTAACTCGTTCCGGGGAGGGGGTGTGGGATGTCAGATATACTGAGTTCCTCTCTCCTTCTCTCCCTCTCCATCTGTATCCATTTTTATCCCCTTAATGCATGTTACTAACTCTACATTTTCCGTAGTTCTGTGCTTTCTCATCTCTCTCCTCTCTCCTTCTGTCGCTTTCAGCAGGTATATCTACCTCCAGAACTGCAGAGACTCGATCTGTGGTTGTGGGCCACCTTCTGCCCCCGTGTTCCTGCTCGACAACTGCTACTACAGTTGTTGTTATTGGCTTTGCTACTATTCAATTCAATTTTATTTATATAACGCCCAATTCATAACAGAAGTTATCTCACTGCACTTTTCCAATAGAGCAGGTGTAGACAGTACTCTTTATAAACACGGCAGTGGCGGATGGTCGCCCACCATTGAGTCTTGTTCTGCCCAAGGTTTCTTCCTGTTAAAAGGAAGTTTTTTCTTGCCACTGTCACCAAGTGCTTGCTCATGGTGGGATTTGTTGGGTCTCTGTAAATAATATTATAAAGAGTACGGTCTAGACCTGCTCTATAGGAAAAGTGCAATGAGATCACTTCTGTTGAACAGCGCTATATAAATAAAATTGAACTGAATTGAATCTTGGCAGATAGATAAAGCATTGCAACTGGTTCTTTTCGGGGCTGTGTTCACTACATCATCAAGGGGGGATCTCATTACAGCCAAGGACCCAGCAAGGAACCAGCTGGGATCCGCCACATATCTGCATGGGCCCTGTCATGGACCAGCTGGCAATTCTAGACGGCTGCATCTGTGAGGGTGTAGTGGAAACATGTCATCACATGGCTTGGCACTGCTAAAGCAGACTGACCCGGGCCCATGGAAAGACCCTTTTAGTTTTATGGAAACATGTATATGGAGGGGTTGCTCTTACTAATACAAAATGTCACAAAGCACAAAAATATAGTATAACCTTTATAATTAAAGACTGAAAATGTGTGTTTCTCCTTACATTGTTATATAAACCTAAACATTACCTAGGTGTCTAATTTCAGTATTGGGCTGCAAACAAACGTCACTATGGCTACTTGTGTCAGCAGACTCTTTTGATCACTATCCAAAGCAAAGCAACAATGAACAACAATATACAATGTCGATATACAAGTCAGACTGTCTGTAAATTGTAAACAAGAATACGGGTGCAGAGTCCAAAGAGCGCTAGAATAAATATTGAATGAATAATGCAATAGGTTACTTTATATAAAAGAAGTAGGTGGATATGTACAGTACAATATGCATGTGATTGGTTGGCACCTCACCTGACTGTCCGTTGTCTGTTCCTGTCCTGTTCCTGACAGTGATGGATATGCAGAGAACAGACTGGAGTAGAACAGAGTAGAACTGGATCAGCAGCTCTTGAGGCAGGTTGAACTTCCTGAGATGGTGCAGGATGTACACCCTCTGCTGGGCCTTTTGATGATTGTGTCGATGTTGGACGTCCCAGAAACCTGAAGGCTTCCACAGCAGACACAGTTCTGTTAAGTATGGTGATGGGAGGCAGTGTTGGGGGGCTTCTCCTGAAGTCCACTGTCATCTCTGCCGTTTTGAGCGTGTTCAGCTCCAGGTTGTTATGACCGCACCAGAGGGTCAGCTGTTCAACTTCCCGTCTGTATACAGACTCTACACCATCCTGGATGAAGCCGATGACCATTGTGTCGTCTGCAAACTTCAGGAGTTTAACAGACGGGTCTCCAGAGGTGAAGTTGTTGGTGTAGAGGGAGAACACATCCCTGAGGGGCACCTGTGCTGATTGTCCGAGCTGGGTGAGTTTAGAGCGGAGGACTTCTGGAATGCTGGTGTTGAATGCCGAGCTGATTTCCACAAACACGATCCTTGCATATGTCCTGGGGGGAGCCGAGGTGTTGCAGGATGTAGTGCAGTCCCATGTTGACTGCATCATCTGACTGACCTGTTTGACCGGTAAGAAAATTGCAGGGGGTCCAGCAGGGGGCCTGTGATGTCCTTCAGGTGGTCCAACACCAGTCTTTGAAAGAATTTCATAACCACAGACGTCAGGGCAACAAGCCTGTAGAGCCAAGGCTTGTTTTAGCATTATCAGTTGCTTTTAAGTTATGTTTTTAACCTTTTCAACCCACTGATCGGAATTGATCTCAGTGGTTTTACTAGTCTTTTACTATTTTATCACAGCTCCGTTGGTTTTACGAGACTTCCCCGCTTGCTTTCCTATCAGATTACACTTTGCTTACTGTGCCTGCTACTGCTTGGCTGGACTTGTTTTTAGCTTGGTGGCTAAGCTAACAAACACAACTATGCCAACTACGTCCTGTGAGGACTGTGTGTTACTCTTGAAAGCAAACAGAAAGATCGCTGACCTTAAGGAGGATATTCAGCTGCTTTCTGATGAACTCCAGAAGAAAGACTCTTTTGACCAGACTGTTATTTCTGGTCCTATTGCCATACTAACCGGGCATTTCAGCAGAATCCTCAGCCTCCCCACTTGGCTCCAGTCTGCCTGCAGTGTTCAGAATAAAGATTTTATTGACACTTTTAATCTGTTTTGGGATCACTCTTCCTTCTTTAGGACTGATAGAGTCCACCCCAACAGGCTGGGTAGCTGAATGTGAGCGGCTAACTTGCAGTACGCCGTACAGTCCATGTACGGCGTACTGCATGTGGCTGACATCCCACACCCCCTCCCCGGAACGAGTTAGTAACATGCATTAATGGGATAAGAATGCGTACAGAGGGAGAAGAGGAGAGAGGTGCATCATGGGAAGTCTCCCGGCAGTCTAGGCCTATAGCAGCATAACTAAGGGATGGTTCAGGCCTCACCTGAGCCAGCCATATCTATAAGCTTTATCAAAGAGGAAAGTCTTTAGCCTATTTTTAAATGTGGAGATGGTGTCTGCCTCCTGAACCCAAACTGGGACCTGATTCCACAGGAGAGGAGCTTGATAACTGAAGGCTCTGGTTCCCATTCTACTTTTGGAGACTCTAGGAACCACAAGTAACCCTGCATCCTGGGAGCGCAGTGTTCTAGTCGGATAATATGGTATTATGAGATCTTTAAGATACGATGGTGCCTGACCTTTAAGAGCTTTGTAGGTGAGGAGAAGCATTTTAAATTCTATTCTGGATTTTACAGGATGCCAGTGCAGAGAAGTTAATATTGGAGAAATATAATTTAGAGGTTCCTTATGGTGGTGCTGGAGGCCAGGGCAATGCCAACTAGAATAACTATGTCTTTTCTAGAGAAACTCTTATCTTAAGGTGAAGAGTATCAGGTCCCAAATTCAGCCTGACCCTTGCATTCTCTCCATTCCCCATGTTAATTCTGCCTCTTTTACCCAGTTTCAATCCATTACAATTTCAGTGTTAGAGACTACAGTTTCCCATATGAACTCTTCCTCTTCCTTAGATACCATCTCCACTAAGCTGCTCAAGGAGGTATTTTCCACTGTAAACCCTGTTATCTCGCACATTTTTTAACAATTGTCTGGCCTCTTGTTCTTTTCCAGATAGTTTTAAGCATGCCATTGTTCACCCATTAGTAAAGAAACCTAATTTGTAGCCCCTGTCCTTACGGTTCTGAATAAAGTAATCTCATCTCAATTGATATCTTTTATGAATAATAATAGACTTTTTAACTGTTTCCAGTCTGGTTTTCGAGCACATAGTATTGAGACTACACTTGTTAAAGTTACTAATGACCTACTGCTGACTGCAGACAGAGGTGACTGCTCGATTTTAGTTCTTTTAGATTTAAATGCTGCCTTTGACAGTCAATTCTAGTATCCTCTTACATCGCTTAGAGACTTGGGTAGGAATCAAGGGCTCAGCTCTTAGCTTACTATGTTCATAACTCTCCAACAGAACTTTTTCTCTTGCTCTGGGTAACTCTACTTACTCGATGGCTCAGCTGAGTTGTGGTGTCCCTCAAGGCTCAGCATTGGACCCCTTCTGTTTACATGCTTTCTCTTGGCCAGGTAATTCAAAATCATCATGTGCATTACCATTTTTATGCTGATGACACTCAATTATACATGCCGTCAGTAGGTGATTTGTTCATTTTTAACAGGGGGATGGCCCAATGGAGCAATGTCTTATGTTCCGAGACTGTGGTTATTATTAAAAGCGGCAATGCGAAGCACCACTGCGAGACAAAGCACAGAGCATCTTTTGAGCAGGTTAATAAGGGGGACGGATTTTAGTCATTTTGCTAACAAGGGGGATGGCATCCCCCCTCGTCCCCCCTCAAATCGCCTACTGCATGCTGTTAAAACCCACAAATCCTAGCAGCCTAACAAATCTCACAACCTGCCTCTCTGATATTAAATCCTGGATGTCCCAAAACTTCCTTAAATTTAAAGATGATAAGTCTGAGGTCATTCTGTTCGGTCCCCCAAATTCCATCGGCTCTTTTGATGCTAATCTTGGCTGCCTGTCAAACAATATTAAGCAGGCTTCTAGGAATCTAGGGGTAATATCTGATGCTACCCTGTGTTTTGATGATCAAGTCAAAAATGTTGTTCGGTTATGTTTCTTCAAGATAATCTCTAAAATTAGGTCATAGTGGTGATTTAAAGAGATGGGGTACACCCCCTACCTAATTTCAGTCTAGACTTTCAGTCATTCATCAAGATGAATACATTGCCTTGTATCAATTTTATCAGCTCAATAATACCTCAAGCTCTACCGGATGGCTATAGGAAGAAGTTGAATTCTGTTATCAGCACTTTTTTCTGGAACAAGAAAAAACCAGGAATCAAACTTTCTACTTTGTAAAGGCATAAATTATCAGGAGGTGTTAACCTGCCTAGTTTTGAATAGTACTTATGGTGTTTTGCTCTGCATCCACTTACTAACTGGTTGAATCCAGAGACTTGTGTTTCATGGCGCCCCATTGAAAAACAATTGACATATCCACATAATCTACCAAATTTGGTATATTCCAACATACCCCATAAGATAGTCAAAAGGAACTTTGGGCCAGTTATATCATCCTATGTACCATGTGTTGACCATAAATAAGTTGTCAAAAACACTGGAAACTGTTAATTTCTGTAATGTTGAGCTTATTTGCTAGTGAAGGTCTCCAAAGGGTTAGATTTAACAGATAATTGTCTAAACTGCACAAAGGTTGTAATTCCTCTGTGTTCTCTTTTCTCTGTTCTAGGATGGATTTGAGGGGGGGGGGGGGGGGGAAACACAGAATCTATAACTATTGCTGTCAATTTGCACCTGGTAACAGAAGGTGAGTGACCAACACAAATTTTTTATTTTTTAAATCGGTAGTTCTTTACATTACAGCTTGGTTTCTCTGGTACAGCTGAGTATGTGAGAAATGTCAAGTCAATTTTATTTATATAGCCCAATATCACAAATTTGCCTTAGGGGGATTTACAATCTGTACAGCATGTGATACTGTCCTTAGACCCTCAATTCAGATAAGGAAAAAATATATGAAAAAACCATAATGTTTATGTTTACATTCAGTGTTACTCACACTTTAGGTGCCCAGTTCCCTTATTTGATCGTTCCTTGCTCTATCTGGTCCGCCTTCATGTATGATGTCCCAACGTTCTTATTTCTGCTCTGGGATCACTGAGGCGATATGAGCAAGGATACAAGACAAACTTCACTTAAGTCTTTTACTAGATTGAAATTGGATTCACCTCTTTATTAAAAATCTGTTAGCGATTGGATGCTGAAACTGATCAGATCTTATACTACATCACTGCAGTTTTATACCATACTGAACAGACAAATAACTGAACCAACTTAAGACTCCAAAATTGTAAAAATGATTTGTTTTCTGATTCACCATGTAGTTGAAAATAATGGATCTGTTACATATAGGCTTTGGGCAGAAAGCATGTGGATGATGGCAGGGCGGAGACGCTGGCACAGGAATCCTGCAACACAGGAGAAAAATCATGTTATCAAAGAGAATAAGTATAAGCACAAAACGAACACTAGAAACTCTTTCCAAGTGCGATATGGCCAAAAGTCACACTACCACTAGGAAGGACGGAACAATGTGGCGATGAGTGGCTGCAGAGCTGAGGTATTTGAGCTGAGAGTTGATGAGTAGATTAAAGCCAGGTGTGGAGCTGAACCAGGTGCCAGGAGAGGTAGCAGCACATGCACACATACAATCAGGGGAAAACACGGGAGAACACAGGAAAACCCAGAGTCACGGCCGGAGCTGTGACGGGATCTGTGTTAACTATAGGTCTGATTAACAAAGAACCATAAAAAACTTGACTTGAACTTGATTCATTACAAAGGTTTCCCCTTCATGATCTATCATATGTCCTTTTAATCTGTAAATTATCATGGATAATATTATAGTCAGGAAGAAAGATGTCTTTCAGCAATAACTGTGCAATATTTAGTTTTCCGATTTTAGTTTTTCCTATTTATTGATATTGATATTATTCATACCTCCATTACTGCTGTGCAATATCTTAATAATCTCAATAAGCTACACTTAACTTGACAGTACATGCACCATTACTTATTACTTATATTATTACATTGTATTATTATACTGTATTATCATCATCAACCGGTAAACCCACTTGGTACTTCACACTTATTTTATCTTATTTTATACTTATACCCACCTGGTACTTAATTTATTTTCTGACCTGTTTTTATAGTGTTTATAGTGTATTATATTTTTTGCTAGTACTTTCTCCTGTGTGCACTGACGTAAAGGCGAGCTGCTGTAACAAAGAGTTTCCCTTCGGGGATCAATAAAGTATTTCTGATTCTGATTCTGAATAAACACATTTTAATTTTAATTTTAATTTCCATTCAGTCACATGTGAGACTGAAAATTCCTGTGCATAGGGTAGAAACTATAGCTTGATGTGAGCTAGATTTACATAATTTCCACTTTCTCTAAAACATTTTTGCCACAAAATAATTTCCACAAATTATTAGACATTCTAATCTGGATTATTAAATAATGAGTTTACATACTTAATCTCAATAAATGAAGATGCAAATAATTATTACATTTAAAAAAACGCGTTCTGCCAGTTCAAAATGTGTCATCAGGAATTGACGTCTCTTCAGGTGACTGTTTAGAGGAAGGGTTTTCATTAATCTGAAAACGTGTTTCCTCCTTTCCTCCTCTTTCTTTGCATTTTCCTTGCATCATCTTCAGTGGCAGGGACCAAGACATTGGGGAAAGACGCAAGTGAGGGAAAAGTTAAAATTATAAGGGAATTGGTATGTACCCATTATGTGTATGCTTGAGGTCTAACAAACATGTTGAGTGCATTTCCTTCTTCATAAAACATTTGCCGATTTTTCTTAAAAGCATGAAACCTTTCTTTACAACCATACTTGCTAGCAGTCTTCTTCTTCCCTGACTTTGTTGGTGTGTCACCTATTGATCAGTGGAATAGTGTAAAACCATTGGCAAGAATTTGTATTTCGTCACGTGCATGTTTGTGCCAGTGCACGTGCATTCCTTGTGTGTGTGCCCAAGAACAATCAAAACTCTATGGTGCTTCTAGTGGTCAAAAACTCCACAAGGTATCGCCAAGGGATTATTAAATGAAAGAGGTGAGGACTGACCTCCTCATAGCTATGAATGGTTTAATTAAAGTTATTATGGATACATATAACCAGTATAGAACTCATCTCAGCCCTCTAACAAACCTTAAGGTAAACCAGAGGAAGCTCGATGCTATACATAAAAACAAAAAGAGCTAAATATTGCAATCTCAGTGGAAGAATGGTACAAAATGTATGTCACACAACAAACTCAACAAACTCACTGTACACTTCCTGTTCAGCAACGAACAGCAGACAGACTCAGTCAGAGAGCAGCTGGTGAACATAGTGGAGCATCTAGCAGCTAAAGAGCCAGATATTTTTCTCAGGAGCTGCTGGAGACCAAAACAGTGAATATTGGTGTTATGTCTACAGCTTGTTCCACTGAACCCCCAAAAAATCAGTGAATGTCGTTTTTGCTGCACATTAATATTACTTTAAACTAAGCACTGATGGCAGATGGTAGTTTCTGTGTAATAATTATGAATCTGGGCTGTAAAATGCCAGACTACCTATTTTTACATACTTTTATAGTAATAACCCACTGTCTGTGTGTCCTTGGTCTGCAGTTCCCCTAAATGACCTAGTTCTCTGCATTTTGCACTGAGCACTGGGTTTGGGGTGGTGGTTGAGACAGTGACCTTAAATGAAAATTAATTTGGATGATATACAGCACTCTTAGCTTATTACCATTACATGGTATAAGAATTTAAAAAAAGTAAACAGGAAAGCAAATTGTTCATCCTGCATCATTTTCACACTACCAAAACACAACATGCCAGCCAAATTCACATGCTGTGTTTTAGCATTTTAGCCAACTGAATAAGCATATTAAGATGTTACAATATACATTGTTGTGGGTTTTACTAGTAGACACATAAATAACAAAAGCCTTTGAATTTTCCACCTGTGTTTCCAGCTAGTGATCCTGGCACTTAGTATTAGGGCTTTGCATTCTGTCATTTTGGTCTAGTTCTTTGTTTTTCATTTGTGCTTTTTTGTTTTATAACTATGTAAGATTGATAGATTTAATAATAAATAGATTTTCTCATATTTAGTATTCTATTGATCCTTTAATTTTTTTTTTAATGATCCTGTCATTGTCATGGTAATATTGCTTGTGAACGCAAACTGAGTGGCATGATTTTTGTTGACAGTGTCAACACTGGTTCATTCCCATCACCACACATATTTTGTGAACATTGCAGCCTCTAGGGGCCACTGCTGAGGCTTTAGACTGTCAGTCTGGTTTCATTTTAAAGGCTGGTTCAATTTACCACTGTCTCTGTCTGCTTGGCTCTTATATGTGTTGTGTATTCTGGCAAAAGTATGAGAAGTCAAATTTGGCCTAAATTTAAGATGACTTTCACACTGTAACTGAGTGTTGCCTTTTCCCCCATTTCAATTAGATGGCAACAGGCAAACTGAGTGCTATGATGGCAGCCACAGTACCAACAAGCATGCTCTCTTTATAATGGTTCTCCATGAATATGACCTCAGTTCAGTTACCATTGCTCTTGTGGGGGCACAATCTGTTAAAACATTTGTCCTGTTTGCCTTTTTCCACTTAAAATCTTAAGTGTTTTCTTTCTGCCTCTTTATTTTTTGATGATCAGTCCCTGGGGAGAATAATAAACGATGTAATTCTGTGGGGTCAAAATGAGCAGACTTTGGTGTTTGAGAACAATGAGAGAAAGCAAAGAAATTCCTTTGTTTAGGACGGTTATTGTACTGAAAACTGAATCAACTCAAATGATGAGCAGAGTTTAATGAACCACGACTGAAGTGACATTGTGCTATAGTAGATGTGTTGATGTTTCCTCTGACAGCAATGACTGAGCCTGCAATTAACTATATGTCAATGGCCCGGTGTTGAGTGAGGAACAATCAGTAGACCGATAGGAGGGAGCCATATGCAGATCTTATGTTGGACAGATGTCGCTGTAATGACATGGCCGCAGTCAGATGTGTTGCAGTTTAATAGATTTCATTGTATTTTTGCAGATTATTTACTCTGCACTACAGAGGGAATTGCACTGGTTGCACATAGTTTTTGTATATTTTCCATATGATGTTTTTTATACTTACAGCATGGTCAAAATCCTGAGCCAGTTATTATCTTATCAGTCAAACTGATTGTGTGCATGTTGACAGCATAATGAATTAATCCAATTTGCATACAAATACATTTTAAATTAACAACTGCCACTGAGTGCTCTTGAGCAAGGCAGTTAACCCCCAGTTCCTTTAATGGTTACACACTGCAGCTCTATAGCAGTGTGAGACATGCTATCAAAAACATATACTGTAGAGGTCAGTCAACTTACCGTGGGTAAATATTTCATATCGTGGGTTCTTCAATTGGATTTACCTGATTAACAAAATCCACTTTAGGTCCTGGGAGACTGTGGATCCCAGAAACCTGAAGGCTTCCACAGCAGACACAGTGCTGTTGGATATGGTGATGGGGGGCAGTGTGGGGGTTCTCCTGAAGTCCACTGTCATCTCCACAGTTTTGAGCGTGTTCAGCTTCAGGTTGTTCTGACTGCACCAGAGGGCAATCTGTTCAACCTACCATCTGTATGCAGACTCGTCACCGTCCCGAATGAGGCTGATGACCGTTGTGTCGTCTGCAAACTTCGGTTTTACAGATGGGAGTTTAACAGATGGGTCTCCTGAGGTGCAGTTGTTGGTGTAGAGGGAGAAAAGCAGAGGGGAGAGCACTGCATCCTACGTAATCCATTGACCTGTTAGCCTGGTAGGCAAACTGCAGGGGGTCCAGCAGGGGCCCTGTGATGTCCTTCAGGTGGGCCAACACCAGTCTCGCGAATGATTTCATGACCACAGAGTGAATGCCCAGTTAATGGTTCTCCACAGTGTGGGGCTCCTATGATTTTTCTGCTAATATTGTAATTATACTTGTGGCAGGTCCAGTGGGTAGCCTCTCCCTGATCAAGCATTGGATTGTCATTCACTGTCATTCACTCTTTTCTTTTGCCTTGTCGAAATTTTTAGTTCTCCCCGAAACTTTCTTGCCTCTAACCCCACTCATTCCAAGTAATTTCAGTTTGTTGTGAGAGCTACAGTATCGTGTTTTAGTGGAGTTTTATACAAATTGACCAGGAGAGTTTTACAACCTATGCCGCCATCTTGAAACACTCACCGGAAGTCCGGGGGGAGAGGGTTTCCAAAGCTATTTGACCTCTCGACAAGTACCACGTATTTCTGACGTAATGTGTCAAGCAGGGTAACCAGTAACACAGGGATTAGGACTCAAACGCAGGCTAGACGGCAGAGCTGGTGCAGTTCAAAGGATTTATTATCAAAGTCAAAGAACAACAGGCTTACAGTGTAATGAGGCAGGCAGAGGTCACAACCAGGAGGCAATCCAACACAAACAAACAAATGCAGCAGGGAACAGGCAAAATCCTAATATCCAAGAGACTAGGAAATATATTAAATATAAACTAATATTAAAAAGAGTACGGTCTAGACCTGCTCTATAGGAAAAGTGCAATGAGATAACTTCTGTTATGAATTGGCGCTATATAAATAAAATTGAATTAAATTCAATTGAAAGGCAAGAATGCTTGACATGTGGACAAAGCACAAACTGACACTGAGGGAGTGAAGACACACAGACAAATACACAGGTGAGGGAAGGATAACTAGACACGTGAATCTAATCAGGGCAGGGCAGACAATCAAAACTGGAGGGAAAAGACACAAGGCAGGAAGTAAAGTACAAAACACGAGGGGAGGTGAGTTTTACAAAATAAAACAGGACTAAACTCAAAACCCAAAACCATGACAATTTCACTTAACAAGAACTTAATATATTTCTCTCATATTTGTCCCTTTCTGTGTACTGACTTGTGCTCCCTTTCTGTCTACCACTTTCAGTCTCTTCCCAGAAGCTTTTGCCCTGACCTCATAGAGGTGCCTGCTGATGACGGACTCCTAAAAAATTTCTCTGACACCATTGAACCAACCAGAACCAGACAGCCATGAACCCCCAGGAGACGGAACTTGGCCAGGAGGTGATGGAGGAGACTGATGCCCCTCCTCGTCATCGCCACAATAATCACAACAGCTGGTCCCATAACCACAGCAACCAGGAAAAGCGCTACAGACGCTGTGAAGCCCCGGCTGGAGGAAGTGCTGGCGGCAGAGCCAAGGCACCACAGCAGCGCAGGCCACAGGAGGAACAAGACATGGAGCTGCAACATGGAGCTCAGTCTCCACAGCCCCTGCAGCCCCAGCCCATTCCCCGACCTGCAGTGACACGTTATCGCAGACAGGGGGACAGCGAGGCCCGGATCAGGGCCCAGCAGCAGAGACACAGACAGAGGCAGCAGAGAGAGGCAGAGAGAGCACAACATTTAGCACAACAACAAGAGAAGCAGCAACAAGTAGAGATGACCCAGGAAGATGAACGAGAAAGGGATGATTCAGTGCTGGCCCGCTCAGCAAGCACAGAGAGTGGCTTCCACACCCATACCGACCGGGCTGAGGGGGACGATGACCTGGTGATGATGCCTGTGGAGCCTGAAGGACAGCCAGAGGCAGAGGATGAGGCGGGGAACTACGGAGTCCAGCTACGGCCGGAGGCGGAGGGGTACACTGAGAGTGCTGAGGCTGAACAGCAAAATCCCCATCCACATCCTAACTATCCTCCTCAGCCCCCGCCCCTGCCACGTGACCCCCTACCTGATATCCAAAACCCCCAGAGACAGGATGAAGCAGAGGAGATGCTGAACACTGGATACTCCAACTACGTCTACACTCAGTCCCTCAGCCACTCTGGGGGAAGGGCCGACATCTCGGCCAGTCAGAGCTTGGAGAGTTTAGATGCTGGACTTGCCGACGAAGCCTATTCTGAGCCATATGACATTTACTCACTCTCTGAGCATGTTTACGAAGAAATCTGCAATGCTCCGACATCAGTTTCATATGCTGCAGATGGGGCTGAGGACACAGAGTCTCTCCAACAGAGGAGGGCCGGCTTTCAGCTGTTGGAGGGCCGGGCGGGAGGTGGAGACTACCATCAGCAGGAGGCGGTGGGCTCCCGCCTGCGCCACTACGATGAACGTTCGGATGGCGAGTCGGACAGCCCAGAGAAGGAGGCGGAGTTTGCCCCGTACCCACGCGCCGACAGCTGTGACCAGGAGGAGGACATCAACAGCGTCGTGGTTGAGGTCAAAGAAAGCCTAAGCTCTCAGAGTCCTCATCATTCTGCAGAAGACACCTTAGATGAAGAAAATGAGCTACCGCAGGGAGAAGAAAAATCCCAACCTGAGTCCCAAACCGACTCTGACAAAAAACACAAACCTGCCAACCAAGGGAAGCCAGCCAGAAAACAGGCTGTGAGTCTGTCAGAGGAGCCTGTAGCAGTGAGGAACAGTCAGGAGAAGAGGGATGCCATATCCCTGGCCATCAAGGACATCAAGGAGGCCATAGAGGAGGTGAAGACCAGAACAGTAAGATCTCCTTACACACCAGATGAGCCCAAGGAGCCCATTTGGGTAATGAGGCAGGACCTGAGCCCCACTGCAGAGTGCGACCTACAGCCATCACTGGGGGGTGACGTAAGTACAGCTGCTCTGGCTATTTTTGATCCAATTGTACTGGATAACATGGCTGTTAGTCAACTGTTGTTGCATATGAATATGTTGGTTTACTTTGTACTCATTTACTTTTTAAAGCCAACGGAGGGCAGGAAGACCAATGGCCAAGAACAAAAGACCAGAACACATCATTGCAGACGACTCACACAGCCAACATCAACAGCAATAGTTACACAACACAATTCATCTCATCTTGCTCAGAGACTTAATGTGTCAGACAGCAAAAACGCAAACACAAGTTGTGATGAGGTGAGCTGAAAGGGTACGCTGACACGCCGACAGGACAAATCGCAGCTTAGAGACAAAACATCATAACATCTTCCCTCTGTGTGGGACAGAGGGCATCATGTGTCAACAGAAAAACATAGACCAGCAGGGAACACCCACTACACAGAAATTGTGTAGTGGGTGTTCTACACAGCAGTACTGTGGCTGAACACACTTTGTAGATACTGATGGAGGAATGAAGCTGCTAAAAACATATTTATGCACATCTCTTTAGTGTTGCACTGACCTTCTTTCCTAAAAGGAGTGAGATGAGAAGATGAATATCAATCTCTTTGTGTTAAGCACAGAGCTGTCAGGATGTGGTTAGCCTAAAACTGGAAGCAGGGAGAAAATAGTTCCAGGTCATAACTCCTTCTAAAACCACAAACTGTTGTTTTTACATTTCTGTTTAGGTTCAGATTAAGCAAACAAGATTCAACATATTCATTAATGAGCTTCAGAGATGTTGGTATGTGTATTTTTGAACTTTGGACAGAGCCCGGATAGCTAGTTAGTTAGGATAGTTTCCAGTAACTGGCAAAGATGGCAGTGAGTGGCAAAGAAAACTCCAGGATTTAAATGGTCCTCTCAGAAACCTTACCATAGACTGTACAGTAGAACTGCCCTGTCTTTGGATAGAAGCTACCCTCACATTATTTGGCTTTCTTATGCAGCTCATTGTGAATTATCCAAACATTGTTCTCAGCCTGAATAGAAATTCCTTCATTCTCTCCTTCTCCCCCTTCTATTGTCACTCCCCCTCCCTCGACCCCATGATTTATTGAGGAAGGGTGAGAGAGAGAAAGGTAAAGGGCAAGACAAGTTAAATAATTCAGTGAGGATCCAATACCAGAATGACTGGGGCTGTTTTCCTGTTCACATCACCGTGATCAGAAAATACCTGCAGCCTTTTTAACACTTTTAATAACACTTTTAATACTTCAAACTTCATATTTAGATTAATGTGTCCACAACGTACAGTATAATAATTTGATGAATAAAGATGACATGATGTCACACTGTTAACAGAGGAAATCCAGGGTGACAGACAGACAGACAGACCCAGCCTGTTGATTCCATGATGAATCCTGATACCTGAGTGTCATCTGAGCAGCTGACTCCCAGTCTGCAGACACTGGTGTTACATTTAACCACACACTGCTACTCTCAGTGCTAGTTCATCTGGGGCACTTGTTGAGATTCAGCTGGGTTTGTGCATTTCCTAAAAGCTATGGAAAACTTTTGGATGTATCAAGTAGAAAAGCTGGAGAAGGAACAAGCCAAGCAGGAGCAGCAGACTGACCAACATGATGGAGATGAGGTGTGGACAGTTTGAAGAGTTTACGATGATTTTTCCATGTGTGTTGAAGTGATGGTTTATAGCAGTGGTGGAATCAGTTGTCTCAGTTTTGATGTGTGGAGATTTCTGAAATTACAAAAAATTATGTTTTTATAAAACCAAAATTTCTAACTTCAAAGCCTTTTTGTGGATTCATACAGAAGCGAAGAGTGGTGGTGTTAGCTAATAATGTTTATCCCCATCTTTTGGAAATCAAGACTTAATTGTGTGATTTTTTGTAGATAACATTTTGTGATTAATTGATTGATGATGACTTGATTTAATTATCTCAATATCTCGACATAAGAAATGGCGCTCGTGACCATAACATTATTACTGTACTTTCAATGCTGTCATTTTTGGTCTCTTCTCTTTTGAGATCCTTCTTTCTCTCACAGCTGAGAGAAATGACTTTATACAGTAATGAAACCCTTTTGGATAAACCATTAAGTATAGAAGCCTGTCATCCTGAGATAATGACAGTGGTGGAAGAAGTTTTCAGATCCTTTACTTCAGTAAAATAATACCACACTGTAAAATACTTTGCTACAAGAAAAAGTCCTCCATTCAGAATGGTACCTTTCAGCGTGTTGTATTGTATATATTATATTATTCGATTATTACTACTGATGCGTTAACTTGTAAGCAGCGTTTTAATGTTGTAACTGGTAGAAGTGGAGGTATTTATTTGGATTGTTTACTCTATAACAATTCAACATATTTTATTTGTTTATCATATCATTTACAATCTTAATCTGAAAAGTAACTAGTAACTAAAGCTGTCCAATAAATGTAGTGGAGAAAAAAGTACAATATTTCCCTCTGAAATGTAGAAGAGTAGAAAGTAAAAGGTTGTATAAAATGGAAATACTCAAGTAAAGTACAAGTACCTCAAAACTGTATTGAAATACAGTACTTGACTAAATGTACTTAGTTACGTTCCACCACTGGATGTTGACACGTTTAAATCCATAACACCAGCCAAAAATGTTTTGATCTTTCAAGATAATGCTGTAATTACATTTTTTGATAACAAGTCCATAATTTATTTTGTTAAGTTTCCTGGGAAGAACTATGTAATTTGGAACTAATTACAGAGAGTCATACAAGAAAAGTGATCTTCGCACACGTGTATACATACAGGTGATGAGTGAAAAGTTAAACTAACAAAAATGAGCTCCCACACACTGTCATTACTTCTGGTAAATGTATCGAATAGCTATGTAAAGCAACACCAATGAATGCTTGATGAAGATCGCTGTACCAAAATGTAGTCAACATTGTGTGGGGGCTGATTTTTGTTACTTTGTACTAATTATGGGAAAAATAGAGACAGTGTCCAATTGGTCAACTTCTTAATTTTAACCTAATTGCTAGTGTAACCTTGAGAGTCTTGTATTCCGTAAAAAGGGGGGGGGCAATACCACATAATTTGATTCAGATCTGATACCAAGTAATACCAGAGCCAGAAGCTCCAATATCAAAACTGCTTCTTTTACTTTTAAGCTGCTAATGTACTGTGTCGTGTCACTTATTGTTAAAATGTGAAACATCTTTTAATGATAAAGAACGAATGTTTATTATGCGATATTTCTGAACTAATTAGGTGATCTCTGCACGCATGCACACATCGGCAACAGAGAAGCAGAGAGTGCTGCGCTAAGAAGAGTGTTCATGTGCCCAGCAACAAACGGGCAAATCAGATATTTTGATCATGCTCATCACTGTTTCTAAGGATAGTTAGAAAAGTTTTTTGCAAAGTATTACAGTATCAAACTGTAAGATAACTTGTTCTGCAGAGGTCCTGTTGAATGAGCATAAATTCAATCATACAAATTTATGAAACAACCTTTAATATAACCTTCTTTCACATGAAAAAGATTCTTTAAAAAAAACCTGCTTCAAAAGCATTTTTAGTCAGCTATACAACAAATACAAATAACCAACAAAAAATTTTGAAACACAAAATTGATGCAACACCACAGATAAACATCAGCCACTGCCATCAGTGAATTTCTATCGGCCTATTTGTCAATAGGCCGATAGCAGTCAACAAGGCGAATATTGGCTGATACCGATGTTCGGTCAATATATCGGTGCATCCCTATTAATAAGTGTGACGTACATTACATCATCTGCCCATGTCCACAACGATCCCTGCAGTTCTATGTGTGGACATCCATGCCCAAAGTGTATGACTACGCGGACTGTATATGCATGTATGCAGGCATGTCCTCACACAGGTAGCTCGTCTGTACATGTGAGGACATGCCTGCATATACAGACACAGTATGTACAGAGCCTTTTGGAGTATACAGGCCCCTTTAGTCACCCATGGATCATGGCATCCCCAGAAAGCTATTCTGTGACGTCGCTCCTAAACATTTTCTCTCAGCCTTAGTATCTCATTAAGGAACAGTGATTCTCAAACTCTCACACATCAAGTTTAGTCACAATTTGGCTTCACATTTGTAGTGACCAGTCGATAGTGAGAAACCTAACCTGCTTAATCTCGACAGGATGCAAAGAAAAGTTTACCATTGAGAATGCACTCTGTTGCATTGCAGAGGTACATTCATTTGGTTTTTGCTTAAAGTGGTGCTTGGTTCTGATTAGAGCCCAACCGATATGGGATTTTTGAGGCCGATACCGATTTTAGAGGGGAGACATTCACCGATTATGGTGGCCGATATATTGAATTTTTCAGCTGGAATGAAAATAGACCTTTTCTATGTGGATTTTGCACCGATATGCCTGTGCAAAGGTATTCAGAAGGCTGCTTTCTTAAACAAATAATATTATTAAAGAATATTTCAGTTAAATATTCTTTAACAGAAAGACAAACATTTAACATGTACATTGTCAACCAATTCTAGAAATGAACATTGAGAAAATAAAGAATAAATAAAAATAAAATAAATACCTAAATAAACATCAGTGTTGTTCAGCATCAGTCAGTTGCTGAAGTAGCAGAAAATGCCATGGAAATACTGAAGTAAAAGTACCTCTAATTGTACTAAAGTACAGTACTTAATGTACTTAGTTACATTCTACCACTGCTCTCTACAAATCCACATATTCTCTAACTTACTCTATCAAGCTCTGAGATTCATGCTGCAGCTTTGTTCCGATTCTGAACCAGTATTTCAATGGATTGAACTCCAATCAGAAAGGCTTTTTTCTTGCTAATCAAAACATGTCATCTGTAGAAATATTTCGCTGTTAATGTAACGGTCACTAACATTAACTTATGGTTTGCTGCTGCTGAGTCAAGAGATAAACAGCGCCTCTGCTATTAACGTTCAGGGGAAACGTACAACGTATCCGGTGAAAAAACAGCCTCCTGACTTTATTTATTTACTTTCCAGCATTGCTTCTCACCAACTAGGTAACAATGTAGCGTGAAGTCAACACTCCGCCACCACCGCTGTTAGGTTACACAATCTAAAAGACCCAAAAGCAGAACACAGCGAGGGAGCGGACTGGATAGTTAGTTCAACAGTCTTTATTGTAAATGTGGCAAAGATCACTAGTGGTGAGAATGCTCCTCCAGAGCGGACGAGGCAGGTGTAGTCCATGGAAGCCAGTGAGGAAACCTTCCAACGTGGCCTGTGGTGAATCGGCAAGGCTCTGAGAGCAGAGGCGGTGAGAAAGTGTTCTGGAGTTGGCTCGGTTGACGTGGTTGGCAGATCAGGCAAGGCAGCTGGACAGGATACTGCAGAGATCAGGGGAACAACGATGGCTGTGATCACCAGCAGGAAAGTAAATCTGCAGCAGAGACAGACAAGGTCACACAGGAGCAAAAAACGAGCAACAAGAAAACTTGAGTTGAGAGTTTAGGCCGTAGCGAAGGAACCACAATGGGGCACTGAGACGATCTGGCGCTGGTTGTATGGTAGAGCTGGGTAGATATACTGTGAGGCTTGCCTGGGTGATGAACGTCAGGTGTGCCGGTGATCAGCAGCAGGAGGGAAAACCAGAGCGCTCCGCCCAGGCCAGTACACACACACACCAAGAGACAAACAGAGGACTGACAAGGAACAGAGGGAGGGGAGAGCAACACTAGAGTACACAAGGATAGGAGGAGAGATGTGGCTACGTACGATATGACAACCTCACCGTCGTCTGCTGAGCTGCAGAATGATGAAGAGATGCTCTGACGCTTACCTTTCAATCTGCTACTGACGGACAAACTCTAGCTGGCTAGCTACCTCGCTAACACAGCAACAGTTGTGATAAGCATGAGTGACGTGATGGTTGTCAGGGACAGGGTTATATTAGAGTTATATTGAAAGGGAAAATGATGGGTTCATTGTTTAACTTTCCAGCAATGTATTTCACAAACTAGTTAGCAACTTACCGTGAACACACCGCTTTGACACCACTACATCTGCTCAGCTGTGCACATGGCACTCTGCTAAATATGCTGCGCGGTGCTGAGAGTATTGTAGCAATAGCAACGGCCCACATTTCCCAGCATGCACTGCCTAGTGCTGGAAGCAGTTTAAGTTAGCTGTCTTGTTCCAAAATGCAGATGTTCCTTTTTGTTAGTGTTTGTAATGTTTTAGAACATGGTGGTTTGTGTTGGTAGTTTTAACCATTAGTGAGGTGGTTCATCCCACCAGCTGTATTTTACTGATATGACACGAGTTCTTGAGAGCTGCTTCTTCGCTCTCATTTTACACTGCTTACCACTGTAGTGACAGTGCACTCTGCTGGATAAACCTTATAGTGACAAAGATATATTAACATGGGCCTTTGTTTCTGCCTAATATACTGAAAAGAAAACAGTTTTATATTGGCTCATATTGGATAACATATACGCCGATACCGATATATCTGCGATAGCCCAATATCTGGCCGACTATATCGGCCGACCGATAAATCTAGTTTTCATTAAAGGATTTCAATTCACAGATTGTGTTCTGCTTTTTGTCCCCACTCCTTATTCTCTCCCTGCAGTCTCCTGGTTCAGGCTCTCCCTCTCCTCCAGGAGCAGAGTCATCCAGCAGACATCTGCTGCAGGATGACAGCTTTGAATCTTCTCCCTCCAGTAAAGAGGTGTGTCCAACATTTTACTATTTATTAGATATTCACTGCACTGTGTCTCATTTTCACTTTTGCACATCAAGTTTAAGTTATGTTTGAAAAAATAATTCTCCTCTCTTTTTATTAATAGTCCAGGAGAAGCCTTGCGTCCTTCCCCACGTATGTAGAAGGTGAGTTCTTCATCCTCTGGTGCAGAGGTTTTCAAACTGTGAAGCGCGACTCCCCAGAGCGTCGAATGGCAAATGCAGAGGGAGATACTGCATGAGGTGAAAGGGACAGGTTCATGCCAGTATTCTGAAAAAAATGGGAAGTTACTTATTGTCGTTTAGCCAGCTGATTTGGCCGCTCACCAACACGGTGCAGCAGCAGCAGTGGCTGTGACACACAGCTCATTGAGGCTATTAATGTATTTAAGCTGTTTCTTCTCGTCATGACACAAAGAAACAGACAATCAACGACCAGATGTCTGCCAGTGATTGTGACATGCCACAAATAGACTTTTTTTACTTTTTTTTTAGACCATTTTTTTTATGTGCTACCAAAAGGAAAGTACTACAACTTAATTACGAGAAAAAAGAAGAATGTCAAAACTGAGGCACAGAAATTCTGCTAAACAAACGGAGCTCTGCTCAAACAGTCAACCTGAAGACAACAGTCAACCGCGTGAAATATGGAAGGCATGTTGGCAATTGGTGAAATATTTAAGGAGATCAGAAAATTCCTAATGGAAACTTTTGTAATCTTTGGAATGCTCAAGGAGGAAATAAATGAACTACGCAAAGAGAATGGGGAATTGAAAAAAAGAATGCATGCAGAAGAATTAAGGACTGCGGAAAATGAAAATCATGAAATGAATATCAGCAAGATGCTGATCCAAACTCTGCAGCAGCAGAGACAATTGCAAGCAAAATGTGAAGATCTTGAAAGCTGAGCCTGCAAGAAGATTCTGACGAGACTGATGTACCAGAAATTGGATATAAGAGGTAAACTTAACATTGAACATCTGGCAGTTGGGCTGAAGACAGGACAGAACAAACTTCCCAGTTCAATTTTAGTTCATTTTCAAGGCTACAACACAAAACAAGCAGCAGATGGACTACAGTAGTTCGGAATCAACATGTAGATTCCAGTGAAGAAACCTGACTGGCAAACACCCCACTCCACGAAAGAGGAGATCGATAGACAGTGAATTGATCTCTGGATCTACATGAAAGACCAGGAATAATGAGGTGTAAGGCTCTTGTATCTCAAAAAAGTCAAAATCGATCAACTAATATACTGTTAAGGGAATTCACCTTGGACTGCAATGGATCTAAATTTAGTTTTGGAACCTTGACTCGTGTGAATCTTTAAAAGATTTCAATATGCAGAGCATAGCTTGTATGATTTTGAATATGATGTTGTTCCTGAATGCCATGTATTAAACAGTATCAATGAAAGCTGTAATTATTAGTGATAACTATTTAGTTGTTATTTAGATCAATTTAGTGCATATGTAAAGTCGCAAGATAACTTTCCACTTATTCATTTCAATTGTACGTGGAGCACAAATGCTCCCTTGCGAGGATGGTATTCCACTCGCAGATACTGTTCTGTGCGCTCGAATCACGTGCACGCGTCTGTTTTTTATGTGCGCGGGTTATGAGACTAATTAAACGCTATACACCACCCTTAGAAAAGGGAAAATGATAGCCAATGAATTAATTCAGTCTCAATCTGGAGGTTGCTTAAACCCTTGACTCGTAAACAGTCAGGAATGTGTATCTTTTGTTTTGTATAGGTGTATCCATATTCTTCTAATTGCTAATCTACTAAATTAGACCAAACACTTATCTTCAGTTTCTATTGTAACTGTATCAAAATTTAGCACGTTGACCCAAAGATTCAAATTCTTCCTTACTGTGTTAACTAAACATCACATATCAATTGGTATACATTCAATTTTGCATCATATAGTCAGTTCCTTTGTTCCTTGTTTCATGAGTTCACAGTGCTGTGAACTTCCAGGCCACATTTTGGAATGTGGGAGTATTCTGTGTTAGGTGAGGCCTGTCCCGTCGTAAATTGGCCAGTTGTCACTTAACTTTCCATTCGTGTCCTCCTTGAGTCCTGGCAGGGCCCGTTTCATGAACCAGAGGTCATGTGAACAGTGAAATCAGGAAAGGTTCACTCATTTCTCAATGAAAGAGGTACAATTGTTCATCATCATCATGCTAGAGGTAATAATATTCTAGATTAGGTAACGGCCAGAGTTATTTCCTGGTCTCTATGTGCTAATCATGAATCAGGGCTAGAAAAAGCTCAAGCATTATTTTACTCTAAACTAAACATTGAAGGCCAGAATCATTACCTGGAAACAAGGTAGTATGAGTAATAACCATGGACTGGGTCTGGAAAATGCTTAACTACCTGTTCTACCTGTACTTTTAATTTTATGGTTATATTACTCTAAACTACACACCAAGGCCATATTCATTAGCTGGAAACACATATGGTAATTTTCTTGTTATAACCACTAATCAGTACTGTAAATGCAAAAGCTCCATTTCCACCTATTTTTATGGTTATGTCTCACAGGCACAACAACACTGACATGCTGGTAAGCTTTTGGCAAACAATCCTGGAGGATGGGTGTGTTGTCTTAACCTCTGCCTGACCTGTATTGTCAGTTTTTGGTATTTTGAAGCTGATTCCCCTTTGATTCCCTGGTAATACACAGCTTATTGAACTGCACTGCTGATCTAAGCCTGTTGTAAATGCTGCATCAGCAATTCCTAAATGTCAAGGTCTTCAGTAGCTAATAGAGACAGAGCAGGAGCGAGATAGGTGAGGGGGGAGAGATGAGAGGAAGAGGACGAGGAAAGATAGGGAGTTTCCAGTTCACCAGTCACATTACATCAGTGGTTTCAATCATGGACATGCACAGCACACACAGTGTCCTGCTCTGATTATGAGAACACCTGAAGCTATGCCTGGCTTTCTTTGCATAGAAACATGTTATATATTCTGTATTCACTGTATGTGAGTCAAGCAGCAGCGTATGTTAAATGGCAATGTAAGTTGTTACTGTGTCAAAAAAAAAAAAAAACCTGCTCAGTAACATTTTCTCATTACAACAACATACTTTCCCATTGGCACCACTATCTAATGACACATACATTGGTAAGGGTTTAAAAGTTGTAACTAATAGCTTTAATAAATCATCTGTTAATGCTTAATACATCAGTAATAAACCAGCAATAACATTTGGGGTTGCCAGATTGTAAAAAATGTATCTTGCTGCTGATGATTATGTAATTTGGCACAAAGTATAGGGAAAATAAAGACAAAAGTCTGAGACAGCTAATTTAATTAGTTGTGTCGAGTTTCAAAGCAGTTGTTGATTTCCAGAGGAATTTCCAAGTAATAACTGTTATATTGATTTCAATTTAAAGTAAATATTGATTCATTAATAATTTATTGGAAACCAAAATTCATTTGTTAAAACATATTACCATTTAAAACTGCAGACTTGGATTATTGTGAGATCCTTTTATTAACAGCTTACTAACTAGACACTGCAGACCTTTTAGGTACAGGGACGATGGTGGCTGTCTTGAAGCAGGTGGGAACAATCTCCTGTGACAGTGATATGTTAAAAATGTCAGTAATAACATCAACTAGCTGATTGCTTCTTAGTACATGGCCAGGGATGTTATCAGGCCCAGTTTTACTCATATTCGCTCTCAGCAGGATTGTTCTCACATCCGCTGTGGATACTGACAATGGCCAGTCTTCTGGAGGCCGAGTAGACTTTACAGCTGACTCTGTTGGGGAGATCAAAACGAGCATAAAATGTGTAATGGTAACGTGGCCTCACACATGATGGAGGTGCTCCTGCTTTTGTAGCCTGTGATGTTTTTGATCGCCTGCCACATATCTTTGGTGTTGTTGAGGTCTCTCTCCAGTCTCTCCTGATGCCTCAGCTTTGCATCCTTGATGCCAGCTTTCAGTCTTGCTTTGGTGGTGTTGTATGCTTCCTTGTCTCCTGACCGAAAAGCAGCTTTTTTGGCTCTGAGTAGAGCCCTCACCTCTCCATTCATCCAGGCTTTCTGTTTGGGGAATGATTTTTCAGACACCACATCACAGGGAATACCATGAAGACAAAAAACATGGCATCATAACCTCTGCTGTCTCTTTGGCAGTGGAATAAAGTGAGCCATGTTGGAGAATCTGTCAATAACAGTAAGGACAGTGGTGTTACCTTCAGAGGGGGGCAGATCAGTGACAAAATCCAGAGAGATGTCTGACCAGGGCCGATGAGGCACAGGGAGAGGGTGCAGGAGACCCGGAGGAGGGCGATGGGAAACCTTGTTCCAGGCACACACAGGACATGCAGCCAGATATTCTTCATAGATGGCCACCAGAAGCGTTGTTTAATGATGAAGGTGGTCCGTCAAACCCCAGAATGACAAGTGAGGCGGGAGGTGTCAGCCCAATGGATGATGAGAGCAGTGAGAGACAGGTACAAACAACCGGTTCGGGGGACATCCGTCCGGGACTGGGAGGTTAGTCTGACCCTCCTCTAAACGTCCCAAGTGACAGCCCTAATAACATAGGACAGAGGCAGAATGTAAGAAGGTGACTTAGAGGCAAGGTCAGGTCAGAGTTAAACAGGCGGGACAGAGCATCAGGCTTAGTGTTCCTAGAATCAGGCCGGTAAGACAGTGTAAATCTGAATTGATAAAAAAAAATAATAAAAAAAAGAATGCCCACCTTGCCTGCCTGGCGTTGAGCCGCTTAGCAGACCGAATATACTGCAGATTCTTATGATCTGTCCAAACCAGAAAGGGGTGCTCCACTCCTTCCAGCCAGTGATGGCATTCTTCCAGTACCACCTTAACCGCCAGCAGCTCCCTGTTCCCCACATCATAATTCCTCTCAGCTGAGAAAAGCTTCCTTGACAGAAAAGCACAAGGATTTCGCTTCTTATCCTCTGGGGAGTCCTGAGACAGAACAGCTCCAATACCGGAGTCCGAGGCATCCACTTCCACCACAAACGGCAGGTGAGGATCAGGCATGGTGAGGACAGGTGCTGAGGTGAAACGCTCCCTCAGCCTCTAGAATCCCGAATCAGCCTGGGGAGACCACTGAAACTTGACATGAGGGGAGGTTAAGGCATGCAACTGGGCAGCAATAGTACTGAAAATCCTGATGAAAAATTTGCAAAACCCAAAAAAAGTTGCACCAGCTTACAGCTGGTTGGTGTAGGCCACCCGGCCACAGCACTGACCTTGGCAGGATCCATCTGAATATTATCAGGGGAGACAACAAAACCCAGGAGTAAGATAGTGGAAACATGAAACTCACATTTCTCTGTTTTGACAAACAGCTGGTGATCGAAGAGGCGCTGCAGAATCTGACGAACATGCTGGACATGGGACTCCTCACCCAGAGAAAAAATTAGAATATTGTCCAGATAGACGAAAACAAACTGGTTGAGCATGTCCCGGAGAACGTTGTTAGCTAGGGCCTGGAAAGCAGTTGGAGCATTAGTGAGACCAAAAGGCATGACAAAGTATTCGTAATGTCCACTGTGGTTGTTAAAGACTGTTTTCCACTCATCCCCTCTCTAATCCTCACCAAATAATTTTTTTGTTTCTTAGATCTAACTTGGTGAAGATTTTAGCATCTTTTAAAAGTTCAAGTGCAGATGAGATGAGAGGGAGGGGGTACCTGTTCCTTATGGTGATTTCGTTCAGGCCTCTGTAATCAATACAGGGGCAAAAAGTCTTATCCTTCTTGTCCACGAAGAAAAGGAAGAACACAATCCCAGCAGTAAGTGAAGAGTCAATGTACTTTTGCATGGCATCTCTTTCTAGAGCAGATAGCGAGTAGAGCCGGCCTCTGGGAGGAGACATGCCAGGAAATAAGTCAATGCAGCAATCATACGATTGGTGAAGAGGTGGCCTGGGCTTTGTTAAAAACCTCCTTGATGTTAAGATAACAAGCTGGAACACCAGACAGATCCAGAAACTCAGAACCAGCCATTTCCTCAGAGGGAAGAGAATCCAAGTCCACAGCAGACACCGACATCCTGGAAGGGACTGGATCCACAGAACCAGGAGACTTGGAAGCAGAAACAGATGAACAGTGGGTTAAAGCACAATTAATAACTTCACCAGTGGACCAGTTCATGTGTGGATTATGCTTGGACAGCCATGGCAGGCCTAGAATAAGGGATGAAGAGGAGAGTCAAACAGGTGGAAACTTATGAACTCAGTGTGTGCACCAGGGTGCAATGAGTGACTTTACACAGCAGGCGACCATCCAGAGTATTGGCTTCCAAAGGTTTGGGCAGTGGGATCAGGGCAAGACTGAGTGTCTTGACTAATTTCTAATCCATAAAAGCTCTTATCGGCTCCAGAGTGCACCAACACAGGATAACAGAGTTTTAGAGGAGGGGATTAGCCTGATTAAGAGGTCAAGAGGAATAATCAGAGAAAGTAGTGTGGCTCATCAGCACCCTCTTCACTGGCAAGCTTTGTCTTTTACTGGACATGAAGACAGTAAATGGCCCCAGCTGGAAACAGTAGAAGCACCGCCCCTCCTGCAGACTGCGCTATTGTTCCTCTGGAGTGAGTCTGGCTCTTCCCATCTGCATGGGTTCCTCCAAAGCAGCAGGGTGCGGCGAAGGGAAAACTCCAGGGGAGACCCGTGGAGGAAAATTCCAGGAGGAGCTGGCGACTGCCTCCTCTGGTTGGGTGCAATAACAACTGCCCTGGACCTCTCTCTCTCTCCCACAGCCGAGTGTCGATGTGAATAGCCAGAGCAATGACAACATCCAAATCAGAGGGGCGCTCCAATGGAGCTAACTGGTCCTTAATCAGGTCCAGGTCAGCCAACCCGTGAATGAAAGTCTCCAGCTTAGAGGAATCATTCCAGCCTGGAAACTTTCATGGCGCTCGGTAAGATTCCTCACTCCAAAGCAGACTTCATTAAGCTGCTCCTCATGGAGGTGGAACTGATGGCCCTGGGCACAAATGGCAGCGTGCACAGTGTCAGAGTCGGCTGAGTCCCTGGAATGGCCAGTTTGTACTGTTATAACTGGTGTTACCACAGGAAACAGGACTCAAACGCACAACTCAGAGACACAGTCTTAGTTCAGAAATTCAGTCTTTACTTGCCAAAAGAGAGTTTGGTACACAGGAGAGCAGTCAGGCAACGAGCAAACAGTCCGATAGGGGTAAGGCCAACACAGTGTCCAAAAAAAACAGGAAAACTATGATTACGAGGAGAAATAATGCTGGAATGCTAGACACTAAGGTACCGAGACTACTGGCACAGAGTGAGCGGAGCACAAAACATAAATACACTAGAGAGGAAGGATAATGAGGGACAGGTGAAACTAATCAGGGCGAGGAAAGACAATCTCATAGGTGGGAAACACACAAGGGCAGGAAGTGAAGTGGCCTGAAACGAGAGGAGAAGTGAGTGACAAAATAAAACAGGAACACTAAATGAATGAATGAATAACATTAACCCATAACCTAAGGCGGGGCATGTCACATTTGTAACTGCAGACTTGATGACTTGTTAAAAATGGGAGAAACCCATCAGTATTTATGAATGGATTACCAACATTTATACACTTCATTATGACTAAAGGATCACATTATTAAAGTTATTGTTAAAATTTGCATGTTATTACTATTATACTATTATTGCTATTATAAAGTGATACAACTTCATGCTTGAAATAAAATAAAATGAAATACAGTATACTACAGATTTCATTATTCATCTCAAAGTGGGAGGGGAAACATTGTGTTATATAGTGAGACTGAACCTATCTCCTCCCTCTAGTCCCAGGACCATGTGACCCAGAGGACCTGATCGATGGGATCATATTCGCAGCCAACTACCTTGGCTCCACCCAGCTGCTGTCGGATAAGACACCGTCTAAAAACATCCGCATGATGCAGGCACAGGAGGCCGTCAGCCGCATCAAGGTGAAAACACACAGTACATGCTCAGACACACTCATGTAGTGTATGCACACACTGGTCTGAAGTTAGCTGAGTGCACATTTATTTTTACAAACCACAGTCAAGTCTATAATGTTTCAAGCTCTGCTGCATTTTGGTTTTGAACTTGTACCAAATCAATAAATGATATGTAAGCCCAATTTTAGGTCATACTGTACCTCCAGTCTTTTCTATGTTTTCTATGTTTCCTATTTTCTAAAACCCTATTTTCCTATTATTTTTCCATTTCCCATCATACCAAATTATGACTGAAGTCTTGTTATATGACTATACAACCAGTTGCATTTTATTGTAGCTCTCCCTCTATTTATCTATCTAGTATTTACAGTGGTATATCTAAACATCAAAAACCATGTCTTTGCCATAATGATCAAGCTAATTCTGTAATGATAATACATTTAATGTTTTTCAGCTTTCAGTTTATCAGCTGTTATTTTACTGTTTATCTTACTATAGATGATATTTTCTTCCAGACATTACCATACCACTTATATGTATAAAACTGTATATATTGTTTTTCTTTTTCTTTTTATTCAATTATAATTTTAAATATTTGTATGTTCTGTGTGTCTAGCGTGAAGGGGGCTATAACTTTCATTTCATTGTGCATCCCTGTGTTGTAAAATCACAGATAAATGAACCTTGAACCTTAAAAGTTAATTATAATACAGAGTTGTTTGTAAATATTTTGATAATTTTACACATCTATAATTTCTTAAGAATTTCTTTGAAAAATCATTGGAAAGACCTATGTAATTTGGTACTAATAATAATAAAATAGAGACAATGTTGTAACTACACATAATACAAGGTAATTTATTTATCATTATACAACACAAGATTGTACAATGAAAGTAAGTTAATAGTCCCTTCATGCTACACACATAAGATATATATATATCCAACAGTTATTTACCTATATACATACACATATACACTCAGGAAATAATTCAGTGGATTCTTTGAATTTGTGTCTGGGGGAATGCAAGACAGCAGCAACAAGATAGTGAAGATAATAATATGGTTGTTATCGTCACATAAAATGTTCCGCATCTGGAAACAGTGTCCATCCACTTTGACTGCGCTTGAGCACCAAGCACCATCGATGAAACACAGAGTCCGCCTCCCCTCATCCTGCCGGAGTCTTGTGCTCTGTCAGCTTCCTCTCCTCCCGGGACGATGACAGCACCCGCCATGGTGTCTGGTCCGCTTGATCTGGCTGGGTGGATTGTCTCAAGGTCCACTGCTCTGTAAATCCAAACCCCGTCTTCCTTTTCAGATGAATAGGTAAATCATGTTTCAGCAATAAAGCCGGAAAAAATTAAGATAACAGATAAAAACAAAAATATAGCAGAGTTTGAAGGAGCTAGCCTACAGGCAGCAGCTTCTACATGCACAGCCGTTGCCATAGTCAGAATCTCCAGATCCAGTCGATTTGCACAATTTACTTCAAATCAAATCCAATCAGACGTCATTCAATGATATTTCAGCAATAAAGCCGGGGGGAAAAAAACAATTTAAAACAAAAATGTAGAAAGTTTGAAGGAGCTACCACCCACTGCATCTACATCCACATGTAGTAAGTACTATTTATTTGTATATTGTGTCCCAAGCCGATCCAGGTATATTTTAGTGGATCGGCTAAAAGAAAGGGCAGCATAACTAAGGGTTCAGGACTCACCTGAGCCAACCCTAACTATAAGCTTTATCACAGAGGAAAGTCTTAAGCCTACTCTTAAATGTGGAGATGGTGTCTGCCTCCCGAACTCAAACTGGGATCTGATTCCACAGGAGAGGAGCTTGATAACTGAAGGCTCTGGCTTGCATTCTACTTTTGGAGACTCTAGGAACCACAAGTAACCCTGCATCCAGGGAGCGCAGAGTTCTAGTGGGGTAATAAGGTATTATGAGATCTTTAAGATACGATGGTGCCAGACAATTAAGAGCTTTATAGGTGAGGAGAAGCATTTTAAATTCTATTCTGGATTTTACAGGGTGCCAGTGCAGAGAAGCTAATACTGGAGAAATATGATCTCTTTTCCTAGTTCTTGTCAGTACACATGCCGCAGCATTCTGGATCAGCTGGAGAATCTTAAGGGACTTATTCGGGCAGCCTGATAATAAGGAATTGCAATAATCCAGCCTAGAAGTAACAAATCATGCACTTGTCATTTCTGCGTCATTTTGAGACAGGATGTGCCTGATTTTTGCAATGTTATGAAGGTGTCTTTATGAAGTGAAGTGTCATTCGGACAATTATGTCACTTTAAATGCAAAATTGACATTGTTTGAGATGTCTTTGTTATGACAACTTGACATTAACCAAGACAATAATGTCTTTGTTATGACAACTTGATATTAACCATTATGCAGTTTCTTTACTGTTTTATCTTTCTTCACTCTACTGTGTTTCTTTACTGTACTCAACTGTGTTAGTGGAGTACAGTAAAGCTAGTTTTGCAACGCTGCTGTCCTTAATGACATCCGGCCTGTAAACTGCAAGCATTTCACTGCATTGAGAGAGAAAATTAGATTATATAAATGTGAATAAATGATTGGGTCGCACCGGTGATTGACTCTGTTTTGAAACCCAAAGTACACAGATTCAGTAAGCTCCAATGCAAATTATTATTAGCAAACAGCAATGTAGACAATATGGAGCCCACTAGGTGACATGGAGAAAAAAAAAGTCGAATTAGTAATTTGTGCTCTCGATTTAATATTATGTTTTAGTGTGAGAGACCTGTTTTCAAGCTCTGTCTCTTGCTCTCTCACCCACAAACAAAGCCACAAAGCCACCCCTTAATGAAAAATATACAGTAGCTCTATAAGTGAACTGCTGCCTCCGCACACAGGACAACGTCTGAATGTCAGGCTTTCTTTCCGCATTCCAGCTCCGAGATTGGTCCATAATAAAGCCACAATTTGCGTGCCGTTTGGTGGAGGTGCACACACATAACAGACCTCTCCTAAATCACTAAATACCTCTATGTATGTTGAGTTTAGCCTTTTCACTAGGGTCTACAATTTCACAGTCTGTAGTGCGTTAGATTAACACATCTCACCGATTATGTTCAAATGTCACTGATCACTTTTAATTTTTATTATCAATTATTAAATACCTGTAGCCATCACACAGCAGCAGGAACAAGCATCTCTAAATTAAGAGTAGTCATTTTTACGTACATGGCACAGCAGCGGTAACCTCATTAATTAATAAGTATTAATTATCCCTCCGAGCTGGACAAATAACATTGGTCTCTATATACAGCCGGCTGTGAGACGAGTGTGCAGGGACCGTCTAAAAAGTGCAATGCCGAAAAAAGATACTAAAAAAAACATTCAATAACTTCACTCTTCTACAGTGTAGTGTCACCAAAATCTCTTCATACATCAATGGTCTTCTATTGGTTATATTACAACACTTGTTTGGCTCAGTGAATGTCTATGGATATATACTGTTGTTGGCTCACAGTGACGAAAGAATTTTTCAGCCTGTGATAAACACACAGAGCCTTCAGCCACACACACACACACACACACACACAGAGCAGTAAGACATCCAGCATCTGTCACAGTGTCAAAGCACCTCGAGGCCTGAGCTGAGTTTTGGGTTGTGTACACAGTTTATCCTCACTGCTCTTCTACTTGTGATATAAGTAATGGAGAGAACATGGAGAGAAAATAATCCAGTAAATCAACAAAACTCCAGAAACAATTATTTGATCTTCCACGAGATTACTGCCACTGCGGAGAGGGTGTAAACGTATGTTGTATGTCAAAAACATGTCAAACATGTTGTGTATGTCAAAAACATGTTAGACTGGTTTCTTCAGTTTAGCTACTCCTACATTTACTCTTAGACCAGTCTACTGCAACTGACAAGAATGAAGACTTATTTGAAGCTTAAACCCGCCCTGTGGAGTTTTCTTGTAAACCAAAGTTGTTTACATTCAGTGTTACTCACCAAAACGCATTGTGTGAATCCTTGAGCTCTTACAAATGTGTTGAATGCATTTCCTTCCTCAAAACATTTTAACATTTTAAATCGAGCATTGTTTACATACATGTTTTCTAGCTAGCAGTCTTCTTCTTTGCTGCCTTTGTTGGTGCACTGCAGCATATCTTGCTGTGTAGATTAGTGGAATAGCGTGAGTCCATTGACATGTATGTGTATTGCGTTACCTGCATGCACGTGCATGCATGTGCTTCCTCGTGCGCATGCATAAACCAGAAAAACAAAGACTCACTCACAGAAAAACAGCTCCACAGCATGACTAGAGGTAAAAACCTCCACAGGACACCTTTAATAAGTGAACCACCCCATGCCCAGGCTGTCACTTAAAGGTGGGGTTTGCGATTCTGGAGAAATCCAATACCATGACAAATACCATGATATAGAGTGAACAACATCACAGCAAGTAATGCAACTAACGTTAGTTAGGTTGTGGGTTAGCAAACTGTCGCTACAGTTGCTGCTGTGAAGCTAACAGCCAGAGCACAGCAGCTCCAGACAGCGATACTCACAACTCTCCTGCTACTATAGCTAACATCACAAACTAGAAAGTGAGCTGAATGTCCGTGGGCAAGTCATTTAACGTCACCTGACACAAATCATGGCTGGAATGACATCAGCTCTGACCCTCCAATCTCGTCCTACACATGTCCCAATCTACCAAACTAAAATACTTTTTCTTTCATTATTTATGTTTTGACATTGATCACTAAAATGTCCAAGTAAAGTTACCTTGACATTTTGAAATTCTTCCAGAAAGCACAGGTTTGCTTGAGTGTGTGTGTAAGTGTGTGCTTAGCTGGCCATGCTTTTAGTTAGTTAGTAATTTCGTTAGTTAATTTACCCAGAACACATAGTGAATTAGTCCCATCTAAGACAGTCAGCAACTAGAAAGCTCAACTGCTGAACCTAAACATCTGTGTGAACTGATCATAGGTGTTAGCCATCATTATAGCCTGCAGCTTTTCACACTGAGAGGATAGAAGAGCTGAACTGTTTGGTGGTGTAGTTCTGTACAGAAAGTGCTAAGAGTCAGCGTCTCTGTCTGTTCTGTAGCCAAAACAACAGAGACACCTGCTGGTAGAGGAAGGCTAATGCAAATACACTTTGTCTTTATATTACCTTCCATGGTGAATGAACACTGACAGCAGTCCAGAGTGTGTTGGCTTTTGGCAGTCAGAGGGTGAGGGAGCTCTTCCCCCATAGCTAATCAGCCTGCCTTTGAGGGGGTGGGAGGTTTAGAAACCCCCTCAGTCATCTAGGATGACTGCTGTAAACCGGACTGATTAGATCACCAATTGTTGAGATAATCCAATGACTCACCACCACTCCATACTCTCAAACATTTAACTACATGTTACAGATACAAAATTAATCATGGTCCTGCAGCTGCATGGCCTCCCAGGTGTTGGCATTTTCATCTGGGTTCTGGCCCATATATGGCTACCAAATTTGGGGGTGTGAAATAATCAGGGCTGAGAGTCAGCTCCAGTTAGCAGCACTCAGGGCAGCTTTGGGCCAGTGTCGACAACCAGTACAGTATACTTGGCCAAATGTGGTGCATCATTCATCACAAGCCTGGCATGAGTCAGGATTTAGGCCTGTGTTGGTCTGACTACATGGGCCTGAACATGGACAGGACTGAGAGTTATTGATGAAGCTTCCTACACCAACTTTCAGAAGGAGAAGGATTACTCATAGGAGAGAGTGTGATGTAACTGTTTTACAACCCTGACAGCTGCAAAGTAGAAATCATGATGATGTAGTTTTCCGAGCACTTGTGATTTGGACTATTAGACGGCAGTAAAATTCAAAATGAAGAAAATAGCAATAGTTTTTTACTTGTAGGCTTTATGTTTATAGGCAAATGTCATATAGGTAACTAGGTAACCTATGTTACTGTATACAGTGCATATTCAAAAATTTGATGCCAAAATGAATAAATGGTTAAAATCTCATAGTGAGCACAGAAGCTTTGGGAAAATGTAGGCAAGCTACTGGAGTAGCTTAAACAATAAATGTATGTACAAATAGGTAGGGAATTTAATATTAGCATTGTAAAACAATGCGATTGGGTAGGGCTGACAAGGATATTACAACATGTCATCAAAATGTCTACTTTGTGTTCTAAAACAGTTCACAGTATCTCCTAGGAGAAGTCCTTCTGCTGAAAGTCAGTGTAGGAAGCGTCATCAATAACAGCAGATTTAGTCCTAGGTTCACTTCCAGTGCGATTCCTAGGAGTGATACTGTAGTGCTTGATAACCACAGGTACAGTATTTGATTTCTATTAAAAACAGGACATACAGGGCTCGCCTCATCTTTAGCACAAACACCCCCATCATAGTCCTTCATCTTATAGATACTATATAGATGTAGTATGCCTGGGTGTAGCCATCTGTATGCACTGCACACTCATGTACTGTAAGGACCTCCACACTGATTATGGTGTTCATGACACACAAATGCAAAACAACCATACGAACACACCTACTCAATGTGAACAAAATAACAAACACTGTACAGTACAATGGCACTACAGATGAAGGATATTATATCTGACATACACTGAACCTGCCTCCCTTCCTGTGATCCAGTCAGTCTCTCCTGTGCACTGCTCTAACCCATTACTCTCCTGTCTGCTTTATTCCATGCCTGGCAGACGGCCCAGAAATTAGCCCAGAACAGGAAGAAGGTGCAGTACCTCTCCTACCTTTCTTCTCCTTGGCTCTTCGTCTCTTTCTGTGTGTCTGTGTATATCATTGTCCTATCCTTTGTGTTCTCTTCAGTGTTCTGCCATTCTGATAAATTGTTGGCATTTTCCTGAATCCAGCCACCAGCTTTGTATTGTTGGAGGTGATGTTCACTGTTTTGGTCCCTCCCTCGGGTCTCCAGTCTCCTCACCATTTTTTCATTCCATATCAGACATTTTCTTATGCCCATATTTTGGAACACTATAGTTTTTGTCAAACTGGTTAACTGCTTGTCATGGAAGGATTCCAGTTTGCTGGATGCGGGAAACAGCTGTAATCTTTCTGACACTGTGAGGTCTTACTGGGTTTGTGGTTGTATTCAGTGTGCTTTGTCTCTCTGCTGCTGCTTCTGTATTTGTAGTGATACTATGTACGACTACATCCTCTTGTTGGTATCCTACCCAAAATGCATTGTCAAATCATCTCTCTGCGTCTAGTACAGACAGAGGTCTGGGATGTGAAAATAAGAGTCTACAGCCATGCTAGCAGCGCTGTGAGACTGTAATTAGGCACCACAGTGCTTTAAGCTGAATGCTAATGTCAGTATGCTAACATGCTCACAATGATGGTGGTAACATGCTGATGTTACATAGGTAATGTTTAGCATGGTCACCATCTTAGTATAACGTGTTAGCATGCTAACATGCTAATAAGCATTAATCATATAGTACAGCTGAGGCTGATGGGGATGTATCTGGCCATAAACCAAAGAATTAGACACATTGACAATTGATTGATAATGACGCTGAAAGTCAGGGGTTCATCAAAGTCAATAGGATTCATCTCCTGGGCATCAGAATGCCTGTGCCAAATTTCATGGTAATCCATCCAAAATGTGTTGAGATATTCCAGACTGGACCAAAGTGACGGACAGAACGGCACTGCCATCCCAATAGCGTGCCTAAAAGTCAGAATTTTAGTTATAGTTATTTTGTAATTTTATCTTGTGTAAGTTGAAAAAGTGTAATAATAGAAAAGTAAATTAGCTTTTATAATTACCTTATAAAATAGGATGTGTTCTTGGTGATTAAACAACCCAACAGTATATTAACAGTTAAAATTAGCTCCACCTTTACCTGCTACAACATTAAAATGAGTACTGAGTACAATGATACAAAAATATAATTTTATAATAATCCAGGAATGGATTATTATGTGAATGTAGAATACGTACAGCGTTGATATTTGGTGTTAGGGCTCTGACTTCGTCACTCCCCACAAGGAAACATCAACACAGCAGTGGGGAGTGGGGAGTGATGATAACAACTTCCCCCTACACTTCAGCCTACAGTTCGATGCTGGGGTGGAGGCGGGGCTTTTGAAGTGCTATTTGAGCCATATGATATATAATATAACACTCTGAAAAGGGCCATGCTCCCAGTCTCTGTACTAAGCTAGGCTAAACACGTCCCGGATCTCTGTAGTTGATGTACAGAGATGAAACTTAACTCATCATGTG
The DNA here is from genome assembly GCA_027580175.1 of Siniperca scherzeri. Lineage (NCBI taxonomy): Eukaryota > Metazoa > Chordata > Actinopteri > Centrarchiformes > Sinipercidae > Siniperca > Siniperca scherzeri. Next base: position 33,245,353 of record CM050846.1, read on the forward strand.
ACTCGTCATGTGACTCTGGATAAGACAGCAGGAAGTGTATTTCCCAAAATGTTTAACTGTTCCTTTAATAGTCATATGGCATACTACTAGGACTGCACGATATGGTAAAAAAAAAAAATATTGCGATTATTTTGACAAATATAACAATTGCGATATGATTCACGATCAGTGGGAATGATCATTTTTGCATCACAATTTTCATTTTCACTAAAATAACTATTAAAATCATGATTATGTGACATTTGTTGGGGTCTGTACCAAGAAAACATGTTTTCTTACATCTGGAGAACAAGATTATAATACTATTGCGATTAATTGTGCAGTCCTACATACTACAGTATTCTGTGCTGTGAAATGGTCAGTTGTGAAACACAAGTGCCCTTACTTTCATACATTACTTGCTGAACCACTGAAAACATGCACTATGCACACTACCACTACTCACTGTATAACCTTAACAGTTAGCACATTTACAGTTTCAGGTTGTTATTCACTCATTGTGTCATAACGATAACTGCTTAGCAGCTCTGTGATTTTGGTTTTCAGTGACCCCTTACTGTATGTGTGTATAAACAGTGCCACCTACCATTTGCAATGCTCAATCACATCGTTATATGTTCTGTGTATCTACATATGAAACTATTGAAAATTAATTCATGAATAAAATAGACTAATGGGAATAGGTAGGGTGATGGCAGAAATAAGTCCTTTAAAAGCCTTTGACCTCCTAAAAGTTCCATACTAGTGCTTTAGTCCATTCACTACAAACCAAATATATTTCACATTAGATTACATATAGCAAACACAAATTCATTTGGATGTTATTCTGCCTTCCCTTCCCATTCTGCAGCCGTTGCTTTCCACTGATTGCACTACAGTATGGAAATCCACCTGTAAAAACTTAGTCATCATGGTGACATGTCTGAACTTTCAACTGCATTAGTATGCAATGATAACATGTCTGTGACAACAGTAAAGGTAGGCCTGGTGTTCACTGATGAGCTGCCTATCCAGCCCTCTCTCACTCCCAACACGTCAAATATGGCCACTTTGTCAGTGGCCGTATGCGTCAAACTATGATGCTCTAGGTACCTCTTAGTGTCATTTCTGGACACGCCTGTCTAGTGTAATGTGATGTGCCGTCGAAGTCAGGTGACATAGTATTAAGAGAGAGAAAAGTCCGCTTAGGGAGGAGGTTCAGAATCAGAAATACTTTATTGATCCCCGAGGGGAAACTCTTTTGTTGCAGCTGCTCACTATCACGTCAATGCACACAGGAATAGAAGTACGAAGCAAATCAAAATATAATACACTATAATACAAGTAAGATAAATTAAGTAGAAAGTGGATATAAGTATAAAAGCTAAAATAAGTGTAAGTACCAAAGTGGATTTAGACGTTGATAGGTTGATAAGTATGTACGGGATAATAATACAATGTAATAATATAAGTAATAAGTAATAGTGCAATAATGAGTACTGTCAAGGTAAGTGTAGCTTATTAAGATGATTATGAGACAGTGTATATTGCACAGCAGTAATAGAATTATGAATAAATATCAATAAATTAAACTGAAAGCAGAGTATATATGTAATATTGCACAATTATTTCAAGTATTACAGTGATGTTAATTATCCAATGACCAGTTTATCGTCTTAAGCCCTGTACTCAGTCTCATCACCACCGCTGATGCATCCCACCACAGCGGAATCATCAGAAAACTTCTGAAGGTGGCAGGACTCTGTGTGGTAGCTGAAGTCTGTGGTGTAGATGGTGAAGAGGAAGGGAGAGAGGACAGTCCCCTGAGGGGCCCCAGTGTTGCTGACCACGCAGGCCGACACACAGTGCTGCAGACGCACATGCTGTGGTCTGCCAGTCAGGTAGTCAACAATCCAGGACACGAGGGGGGCATCCACCTGCATCGCTGCCAGTTTCTCACCCAGCAGGGCTGGCCGGATGGTGCTGAAAGCACTGGAGAAGTCAAAAAACATGATCCTCACCGTGGGTGTAGATGCGGTTAAGCAGGAAGATGATGGCGTCCTCAACTCCCAGCCGAGGCTGGTAGGCGAACTGAAGGGGTTCCAGGAGGGGTCTGACCATGGGCCGCAGCTGTTCCAGCACCAGTCTCTCTAGGGTCTTCATTATGTGGGAGGTCAGTGCCACCAGTCTGTAGTCCTTGGAGCCACTGGGACGCGGCATCTTTGGCACAGGAAGGAGGCAAGATGTCTTCCACAGAACAGGGAACCTTTGAAGACTCAGGCTCAGGTTGAAGACATGTTGAAGGACTCCACATAGCTGGGGGGCACAGGCTTTTAGCACCCTGGAGCAAACGCCATCGGGGCCTGCAGCCTTGTTTGAGTGAAGTTTACTCAGCTGTCCTCTCACCTGGTCAGCAGTCAGGCACACAGCAGAGGTTACAGGCGGGGGAGGAGGGGAATCGTCAGTCTTGAGAGGGCTGTTAGCCTGAGAGCCAGTTGATGGGGGAGTAGGACTCTCCCAGGAAGATGGGGGAGGGGGGAGCAGAGTTCTCAGAGGAGCTTGAGGGCTGACAGCAGCTGAGTTAGAGGGGGGATGAGCAGGAGCCGGTGTGTGGAATCTGTTAAAGAACAGATTAAGTTCGTTGGCCCTGTCCACGCTGCCTTCAACTCCTCTGCTGCCAGTCGGTCTGAAGCCAGTGATGGTCTTCATGCCGCTTCAGACCTCCCTCATGTTGTTCTGCTGGAGTTTCCACTCCAGCTTCCTCCTGTACTTCTCCTTAGCCTCCCTGATCTTCACCTTCAGGTCAGCATGGATTGCCCTCACCTCCTCCCTATTACCATCAGTAAAGGCCCTCCTCTTGGCATTTAGGATGTCTTTGATGTCCTTTGTTACCCCCAGTTTGTTATTTGGATAACAATGGACCATCTTAGTTGGGACATTGCAGTCCACACAGAAGTTAATGTAGCCAGTGATGCACTCAGTAAGCCCGTCAATGTCCTCTCTATGAGGCTCACAGAGTGCATCCCAGTTTGTCACCTCAAAACATCCCTGAAGTGTCTCATAGGCCTCCTCTGACCATCTCCTCACTGTCCTTGTGGTCGCAGGCTGCCTTTTAACCAGAGGCACATATTAGGGTTTAAGGTGAACCAAGTTGTGGTCTGACCTACCCAATGGGGGGAGGGGGGAAGAGCTGTATGCATCCTTAACGTTAGCATACAGCAGGTCCAGTGTCCTCTCCTCTCTAGTAGGACAACTCACATACTGGGTGAAATTATTCAGTGTTGTTGAAACACTGACATGGTTGAAGTCACCCGAGATAAATATGAGTGCACTCGGTGTTGAGTCTGGAGTTGTGCTCTGGCAGTGTGAATGGCGTTGCACGCCGATGCCAGGTTAGCAGAGGGGGGGATGTGATAGAAACGTGACCAGGGTTATACCATCTGTTGTTGACCAGAACAGCAAGCCCGCCGCCTTTTCACTTACAGAAAGGCGGCGGGCTTGCTGTAAGTTATGTAACTTAACTTATGTAACTAACATACTTATTCTAACCCAAACCATGATCTTTCCTACACCTAACCAAACTGCGACCATTTCACAATTCAGAATAAAAAGTATGATTTGTAGCAAATGGACTAAAACATTAAAAAAAAAAAAAAAAAAAAAAACACTGCTGTGGTCCTTCCGAAAATGTTAGTTTTTTACATCAGATATTTAAAGCTAGCACGCGCAATGTGTCCTGGAATCAACATTGGCAATCAGAGATCTAACCCCATAAAATCAGACTAACCTCTATCTTGGTGTTAAAGTGATACTCCACTCAAAATATCTGTGTGCAACATAGATGAAGCATTCAAACCCTGTACCCAGTGAATGTAAAATGTTGGTTTGTTGTTGGATTTACAGTGGTTACATCAGTCTCCAATACTGACAAGTTTCAAGGTGGAAAAAAGTACCAAAAATATTCCTGAGAATATCCAAAATATGTCCAAATGCACTGCTACCAATGACATTCTCATGCATAATCTTGTGAAGCTCACAAGCAAGCAGGTGCCCTAATGTGATTTGTGTGCTTTTCCTTTGGTTAGGAGACCTGCTCATCCTCATGCACTTCCTAAACTAAAAAAACATAGTTGAGTAGATCTTTGCCTGTATATCAAGCTAGCCAGTAAATTCAATTCAATTCAGTTTTATTTATCTCATTGCACTTTTCCTATAGAGCAGAACTAGACCATACTCTTGATAATATTATTTACAACAAATCCCAACAAATCCCACCATGAGCAAGCACTTTGTGACAGTGGCAAGGAAAAACTTCCTTTTAAGAGGCAGAAACCTTGGACAGAACCAGACTCAGGGTGGGCGGCCATCAGAGAGAGAGAGAGAGAGAGGGAGAGAGAGGGAGAGAGCATACAGCGGCACAATGCAAATTCCACCTAGAATTTTAAAATAATAATGTAATGGTAGTGGTAATATTAATAAAATAATAATAGGAATAATAATCATAATAATCATAATAAGACATAGTAATATTTGTAGCAGCTGTTGTCGAGCAGGAACAGAAGGTGCCTTGCAATCATAGATCCATAAATAAGCTATGATAAAGCAGTTCTTTAAGAGTAGTAGGTGGGCAAATCAATGGACATGCCTGCTTGTGAGCTGAGATACAAGGAGTTTATTTAGCCATATTTCAGTCAGACAACTTTTATGGCAAGGATTATTGTCACAGATACGCCAGGCTCCACTCTCACCTAGACATGACGCACGCCTTCACCTGAGTTCTAATTACACACTTGGTCTCAATCCCACACCTGAAACCTATCACCTCCACAACAGTTTAAAGACTCCACACTCACCTCAGTCAGTGTCCGGTCTTGTTGATACATGGACTCAGTTTCCAGTCGAACAAGACATCGTTGGACTCCCGATTGCAAACCCACTATCTTCATCTCCAAGACTCCCTGTCTCTTAGACGTGCTACGCCCGTATTCCGGTGTGAGATTCTCCTGCTCCTGAACTGTATCATCAGCCTGTTAAGGACGGTATCCGCACTCCGGTGTGTCTACTCATTAGCCTGCTGTTTGCCTCATTGCTGTGTCGTGAAATAAACCTTGCTTTTTCCATCTCGGTGCCTCCAGCCTGTCTGTGCGTAACAGAAGACCGGACCGCCAAAAGCCGACCAGCATGAGCGCCCCGGATCCCTTTTCGAGGCCGGCGGACACCTCGAGCCAACTCATCAACGCTCCGCCGCAACCCTCTCCATCAGCCTCCACTTCCGCCTCCAACACCAGCGCTCCACCACCCATCGGATATGTCATCGCAGCGCTGTCTCCTGCTCCCTTCTCTGGCTCAGCGAGGGAATGCGAAAGCTTTCTCACGCAGTGCACCACAGCCAAGGAAATGCAGCCATACCTCTACCCGGACGAGTGGTCCAAAATAGCATTTATCATCAATCGGCTCCAGGGGCGTGCGCTGCAATGGGCTACAACCCTCTGGAACCAGAAGGGACCAGTTGTCAATACGAGTCGACGCCCGTGTTCAGGTGTGTATGGCGGAACCCCATCCTCAGTGGTCACCCAGGACTAATCGTGACCAACCAGCGATCCATCCTTCTCCAGAACCGACAACAGAACCCATGCAGCTAGAAGGTCACCGGCTGACCTCCGTGGAACGGCAGAGACGGCTGTCCCAGGGATTTTGCCTCTACTGTGGAGCTGCTGGGCACATCATTTCGTCCTGTCCCGTCCGTCCTCCCCGGGTTATGGTGAGTGCCGTCGCCCCTTCCATAAAGAATAGTAAACCCCTGTCCACTGTGATAACTCTCATTACTCCGACAGCATCCACCCCAGTATACGCCCTCATCGATTCCGGGTCCGCCAGTAACTTCATCTCCGGTGCCCTCTGCTGCTGGCTCCAGCTCAAGACCACGTCCACACCCACCATCTACCAAATTCATACCCGAGTTAAGACTGCAGCTGGCCCAGTAACCATCCGAGTGGGGATACTGCATGAAGAAAAACAATACCTTCTGGTCTTGGAGGGCTTGGCCGCGGAGGTGATTTTGGGACACCTCTGGCTTGAACAACATAATCCCAGCATCTCCTGGAGCACCGGGGAGGTGCTGAAATGGGGCGATTCCTGCTACCCAGACTGTTTCCCTCGCCTACCTTCTCTGTCTCCACACCATCGGAATATTCTCCCAGTGTGCACCACCTCCATTGAGAGTCTGCGAGAGAAGCAGTCTGTGGAGATACCACCTTGCTACGCAGCCTTCCGGGATGTGTTTTGCCCCCAGAAAGAAGCCAGTCTACCGCCGCACAGACCGTGGGATTGTGCCATAGACCTCATCCCGGATGAACCGTTGCCCCGAGGCAGGATCTACCCTCTGTCCATCCCCGAACAAGAAGCCATGAAGGAGTACCAGCTATTCCTCAAAGCAGAAAAATGCACCTTCCACCAATCGTCAGTACAGTTTTTGGGATATCACATCAGTAACCAGGGCATTCAGATGGATGAGGGGAAGGTGGACGCCATCAGGAACTGGCCCACACCAAACTCCATCAAAGCACTCCAAAGATTCCTTGGATTCGCCAGCTTTTATAGCCGTTTCATACAGAACTACAGCACTATCATTCATCTATTAACCTGCCTACTCCGTAATAAACCCAAATCTCTGTCCTGGTCGCACGCTGCTAACGAGGCCTTCAACAAATTGAAAGAAACCTTCACTAACGCACCGCTCCTGGCCCATCCCGATCCTGAGCGACCCTTCGTGGTAGAGGTGGATGCTTCCACTACAGGAGTGGGAGCAGTATTATCTCAACAGCAGGGTACCCCAACCAAACTCCACCCATGTGCCTACTTCTCACGTAAACTTAGCCCGGCGGAGAGAAATTACGACATCAAAAACCGAGAACTCTTGGCCATCAAGTTGGCCCCAGAGGAGTGGAGGCATTGGTTGGAGGGTGCCAAACATCCTTTCACCGTTCTCACCGACCACAAAAATTTGGAATATCTACGAGATGCCAAGAGATTAAACCCCTGTCAGGCTCGCTGGTCCCTGTTTTTCACACGCTTCGACTTCAAGATCTCCTATCACCCTGGTTCTCGGAACGGTAAGGCCGATGCACTATCCCGGTTGTACGCCCCGGAGGACTCCAACGAAGAACCCGAGCCCATCCTTCCAAACCAATTATTTGTGAACCCCATCCAGTGGTCAGAGACATCCATACCTTCTCCCAATGCCTCTACTTACACGCCGCTGGGCTGCCGATCCACTGCTCCTGAATACCAACCGGGCGACAAGGTCTGGCTGTCAACCCGGGACATCAAGATGCGCCTGCCCTGCAGAAAGCTCAGTCCCAGGTTCATTGGTCCCTTCACCATCACCAAGAAGATCAACCCAGTCACGTATCAACTCCAATTGCCATCTCAATACAGAATTCACCCCACGTTTCACGTATCACTCCTTAAACCTTACCGCCCCTCTGTCCCTGTGTCCACACAGCCTGGCGTAGCAGCAGAGCCCCCCCTGCCTCTCATCCTGGACGACGGAACTGCTTATCAAGTGAAGGACATCTTGGACTCCCGGCGCCGTGGTGGCGTTCTAGAATACCTCGTGGATTGGGAGGGCTACGGTCCCGAGGAAAGGTCGTGGGTACCCAGACACGACATTCTCAACCCTACCATGCTCGACGCCTTCCACGCCACCCATCCTACGCGACCCGCCCCCCGAGGAAGAGGTCGACCACTACGACGTCGGGGTCCTCGGCCCTCAGGAGGTGGAGGGGGGGGGTACTGTCACAGATACACTAGGCTCCACTCTCACCCAGACACGACGCACGCCTTCACCTGAGTTCTAATTACACACCTGGTCTCAATCCCACACCTGAAACCTATCACCTCCACAACAGTATAAAGACTCCACACTCACCTCAGTCAGTGTCCGGTCTCGTTGATACATGGACTCAGTTTCCAGTCGAACAAGACAATTATCATGTGAATGTAGAATATGTACAGCATAAATATTTGGCATTTAGGCCTCATCACTAACCACAAGGAAGCACCAAGCTCAGCTTAGCAAGGAGTGGGGAGTGATGATAATAACAAGGGGAACATAGACTACAGGTGGATACAAGGGTGGAGGTGGGGCTTTTGAAATGCTGCATGAACAGCAGCAGCAAGCGACAGCAGAGCTTTAAGGTGAGCGGTGTGGCAGCAGAGCAGTGGCGGCTTAAGTCAACTGAAATAACCAAAAGGATGTGCTGGATATGTTACAGTGAGAGGAGGATGCCATGTGAGTGGAGCAGCCGACTCAAGTTGACTGCCTGAACTAGCTCACAGGCTTTGCGTCATTTTGGGGAAATATGAGAAACATATGGAGCATATGGATGGACATACGAAACGTGACTATGTTGTAGAAGTGGTTTTAGATCTTTCCATGGACTTTTTACTATTGTGAAACCTGGAATTATTAATAAGAACAAAAATACATACTTTTTACATCCACCTTTCAAGTATACAAGGGGTGACTGTTTCATACAGAGTAACATTTAAAAAAACGTCTAGCCACACAGGGATTAACAATGTGTCCACATCATATTGGAAGAAGAAGAGGAATCTTCCTGTGAAATAGATGAATCAGCCTCATCCAAAGTATTTCTATTTATGAATTTTAAAATCATCCATAAATAAAGTAAAAATGACTCAGTCTCTCTTTTAGTATTGTGAATATCCTGTAGCTGCTGACTTACATTTTTCTATTAGAATGCCCATAGCCCTTTCCTGAGTTTCCTGTGGTTTGGCACCTTTTACAGTTTGTGACACCAAGCAGGAAGTACCAGAGCCTACAAACAAACTCCAGCTTGCTATTCCAACATAATTCAGACACAATACTGTGTCACAATTTTGTGTACTTGTTCATTGTGTACACAGTGAGGGAAAACACCTGGATTCATTTGACTTCATGTACCCAAAATTGGAATGCATGCCAAGGATAGTACACACAGTAAGCTCATGTTATCATGTCCGCATGCCTGTGTCTCTGTGCGTTCTGTTTTACCTGGCTGCAGGACAGATTTCCCCTCAGGGGTCAACAAAGTTAAAGTTGAAATGCATATCTTTATGCAGTTTGGTGAATCATTTACATTATCATAAATATCAACATTTTCAAGTAATGTAAACTTTAAATCACAACATTTTTACCACTAAAATGCTTGTAATATTAAGCTAATTATCCAGGTTAGGAAGCCAAACAGCAAGTCTGTCTAGGTAAATAAATAAGCGCAGTTCTAAATAAATGTGTCTGCTGCATATTTAGAGAATATAAAGAATATGAAGATGACCAGACAGAAAAATAAATTTTATCAAACCTTTTTGAATCTGAATGAATGAAGCTCCAGTTTTGTCCCCAGCATAGTAGACCAGTGCTCCAATTATTTTCAAATGTTCATAGTAGCTCACACCAACATACTGCTGCCTTGACAAACATTCCATCAATCTAAGTGAGATGATGAGTGAGTAATTATTCCTCAAATCAATATAACACCCTGATGTTTACTGTGTCTTATGGGGACTATTTTCACTGTTCTCATTTAGAGTGCACTCGTCACTGTTGCAGATTTTGACGACAGTAAAGAGGTTAAACCAAATGTAAGACTTGGTGGATGGCAACATATGTGAAGGCCCATACCACTTCCTGCAAATCAATTTGCTTGTAGGGTTTGAAATGTTTGTATGTATTTTTCCTTCCCTCCAGGTAGCCATTGGTTTTCCATTCACTTTTTCCTGAATGTTCTGAAAATCAAAGAGACTTAAAGGAATAGTTCAACATTTTGGGAAATACGCTTATGCACTTTGTTGCCGAGCGTTAGATGAGAGGATTAAATAAATTCTGTTCTGCTTTAGCATGCAACGCTAATGTTTTGCAACTTTTACAATGACAAAAGCAGATGTGATGTTCACTGGAGCTCAAGCCACTAGATTTTCATAGTCTACTGAAATGAAGGTGGGAAGAACACAATCAAAAAGCTAAACTATGGCATTTTTGGGAAAAATGCTCAGAAGTAGTGTAATGAATTTACTATTTGCAGTACAGTAAATCGGCAAAAAAGAGGAACAAACACAGGGGTTATCTGTTAGGAGTTGTTAGAGTTGTTAGCTCTGCACCTTGAGTCCAGTCTCCTAGTCAAAGACTTATTTTGGGGTTTATGGATCAGAAAGTGCAATTAATTTAGCAGCTGTTTTATCTTTCACTGTGTGTTCTGGTTGTAATGTGACAGTTACTGACTTCTAACTTTGAATGTCTGCTTGTTGAGGAACATCTGCTCACTGACGTTTTGGCCTTTTTATGTCAGTCTGTATGTTTTATGAATGTGTGTCTAATATTGCTTTGTGAATGTGGTTGTGTATATGTGTGTAGGCCCCTGAGGGTGAGCCTCAGCCCATGACAGAGGTGGATCTCTTCATCTCCACCCAGAGAATCAAAGTGCTCAACGCTGACTCCCAGGTACTCACTGTGACTGATGAACAACACACAGCTGTCATGCCTTTTCTTGTCACCTCGCTGAGAAAGGACCCTCTTTTCACCAGATCTCTGAAGAACACATTCAAATGGAGCCAAGTACACAAAGATGTTTCATGCTACACAGTTAGCCTGTGCTGCTAACCAGCCAGTCAGCTAAAAAGTGAACTCTGCAGTTTGATTAGGGTTCAGGTCAGACCAGTGTCTGCTTCCTGGCATGGTCCTGCTACTAATCCATTTAAGGAGGAAAGACTTTCTGGTCAGGAAATACAACAGGCCACACAACTAACCTCTGAAATAGAACAAGCTGTTCAACATCAGTTTGAATCTAAACTGAAATATGTGAAATATGCATCATAGCAGAGATAAGAAGCTGTTGACATAAATGTCATCCATAACTCATACAGTTATGTTAGCGGTGTGCATAGCCCTTGATGGGCTAACAGTGGCTAACTGATAAAGTCATGGGTATTCCAACTGCATTTGCTTTTTACCTACAGATATGAGCAGACAAGCAGCGGTGACTCTAGCAGCATTGCACATATGCTTGCCTGGATACTACTGTATACTATTATTGTTGAGATCAATTCAGAAAAAGCAGCAGCATGTCATCATACTGTTGATGATATGTTTAGTTTCTCTTCAAAACTTTTCAACACAGCTGTTGTGGTTTGTTCAGAGTCAGCTGTTGACCCTACTTCACGTCCTAATAAAGGGTATTTGCAGGTCTTAATAAGCACTGATTTCAGTTTCCTCCAAAAATGCCTTTAAAGGTGTTTTTGTTTGTGATTTTAGCAAACACTGGCAGGATAATCTCCAGTACCATCGTTCCAGACCTCTGATGCTATGTGAAATTCATATATGGACCTTAAATAGATATATTTTAATTGGTTAATCCATCCATTCTTTTATCCAGCCATTTTCTGCTGCTGTCGTGTTTAGCGATTTATTAATGATATCATTAGGAATTATATAAATGTCAATAAATGTATGCACTTGGTAACCAGGTCATATTGTCCCTACATTTCATTGATATCTTTCATACTTTGGTCGGCGTGACTATGAAACAGGTATTAAATTGCTTGGTATTGGTATTAAAAAGGTCTTTAAAAGTCTTAAGTTTAACTTGGTGAACCCTGCAGAAGCTGGGCAGAAGTAGCGTTAGTTTCCAAGGACAACCAATGCAGAAAACGTGCATCATGCACACATAAATACAGTATGAATGTGTAGTCAAATGCGACTATATCAGTGCTCCGAGATGATCCTTAGCTTGTTGTTGTTAAGACCAATAATAAAGTTAGATCTAGGGTATCTCAGTCTGTTTCTGATTTGTACAGAGGCCCTTTGGGGTCATATGGTAGAAAAAAATATTGATGTGGAAAGTTATGTGAATGGATTGTTACCAACTAAACGGATTAGTAAACTGTAAGGGGAAAAGGACTTTGGAGTGCTCAGTCAAGATGTATTCAGGGGAACAATAGAACTTCCAGTGTGGATCTATATAGTTTTTTTTTAATGAGATTTAGATGATATAAGGACTGTTATGGTTCTCTGACTTCCAGGAGACCATGATGGACCACCCTTTGCGCACCATTTCTTACATTGCTGACATTGGCAACATTGTGGTTCTGATGGCCCGGCGCAGGATGCCTCGACCCGACTCTCAGGAGAATGCGGAGGCCTCAGACCCAGGTCAAGACAGCAAGCGCCAGTACAAGATGATATGCCACGTCTTTGAGTCTGAGGATGTGAGTCCAACAGTAAAGTTATATGCTTGTCAGAAGGGACAATTTTTGTAATGTTAATTTTAACAGTTTAATCAGCTGTGAAATTGACTACAGTTAATTAAACTGACCGTAAGATAATATAAATAATGATTACAATTATTTATTACATACAATTATTATTACAATTATTTCACAAATTCTGCCATTTTTCCCCCCATCCTGTCTCCTAGGCCCAGTTGATTGCCCAGTCCATCGGGCAGGCCTTCAGTGTGGCTTACCAGGAATTCTTACGGGCCAATGGCATTAACCCTGAGGACCTGAGCCAGAAGGAGTACAGTGACCTGCTCAACACTCAGGACATGTACAACGATGACCTCATCCACTTTTCCAAGTCTGAGAACTGCAAAGATGTAAGTAGGGCTGTGTATCATTCAGATTCCAAAGGTTCTGCTTTCATCGCCAACTGTCAATCACATTTACATAAAGGCATACTGGTACAAAATGAAATATCCCCTAAAACTACTCTATTTTATATTATTTGATATGTTTTTGCATTATGATGTGGAAAATTGTGTTAAACAAAGTGAAAAGTCATATTTAATTTCACTCTGACGGAAATGGTTTTGTGTTGTTTCTGTTCGCTTGCTGCCTGCCTGCTGTGGCCTCAGGTGCTCATAGAGAAATCTAAAGGAGAGATTATGGGTGTGGTCATTGTGGAGAGTGGGTGGGGCTCCATCCTGCCCACTGTCATCATTGCCAACATGATGCATGCTGGGCCGGCTGAGAGGTCTGGCAGACTGAACATTGGAGACCAGATCATGTCCATTAATGGGACCAGTCTGGTGGGACTGCCACTGTCCACCTGCCAGAGTATCATCAAGGTATGTGTATGACATTATTTTAATAACGGATATTATGAATGAAGATACTAATTATAGAGAAGATTTATTTTTGGCATTTTGCCTTTATTTGATAAACATAGTGGAGATACAGACAGGAAATGAATGGAGAAAGAGGAGGATGACTAGCAACAAAGCATTAAAATGATCAAGAATCAATCCCAAAACAGACAGGCAGTCAGTGTAAAGAGGCTAAAACAGGTGTAACGTAATTCCAACACTTAGTTGTAGTTAAAGGATATATGGCGGAGTTTTTGTACAGTCTGTAGCCTGCTTCTTTAATTGAAGCAGATAAAAAGAGCAGTGCAGTAATCCAGATGTGATAAGATGATGGCATGTATGGCCGTTTTAGCGTCTATCTAAACCTTCTTAAACTGATTAAACAAGACTGAGCTAGCTGATTGTGATTTAAATTAGTTAGGGTTGAAGATTTTTAGCTACAGGTTTTATGATGCAAGATAAAAATTCTTGATTTGGCAGTACCTCGGAAATATGCTCAGGGCCGATAATAATAAGATTTGTCTTGTCATAAAGAAAATGATTTACCATCCAGTTTTTGACACCACGTAGACAGTCTTGTACAACTCAGCTTACCACAGTCAGTTGGGCTTCATGCAGGGATGGAACGAGTACTAGAATATTTTACTCAAGTAAAAGTACTTGTGTAAAAATGTACTTAGATAAAAGTAAAAAGTATGTCATTTAAAATGTACTCTGAGTAAACATTACTGCTTTGCATTTTGAAAAGTGGGAGGTTTTGTACACATATATGATACTACTGTTAAAGAACACCACTCGGTCCACTCTGCCTATCTGTCCCAATGTAACCAGTCCACTCGGCCTATGTGTTCCAATGTAACCAGTCCACTCGGCCTCTCTGTCCCACTCTAACCAGTCCACTCGGTCTATGTGTTCCAATGTAACCAGTCCACTCGGCCTATGTGTCCCACTGTAACCAGTCCACTCGGCCTTTCTGTCCCACTGTAACCAGTCCACTTGGCCTCTCTGTCCCACTGTAACCAGTCTACTTGGCCTATGTGTCCCATTGTAACCAGTCCACTCGGCCTTTCTGTCCCACTGTAACCAGTCCACTCGGCCTCTCTGTCCCATTGTAACCAGTCCACTCGACCTTTCTGTCCCACTGTAACCAGTCCACTTGGCCTATGTGTCCCACTGTAACCAGTCCACTTGGCCTCTCTGTCCAACTGTAACCGGTCCTTTCTTTCCCACTGTAACCAGTCCACTCGGCCTCTCTGTCCCACTGTAAGCAGTTCACTCAGCCTATGTGTCCCACTGTAACCAGTCCACTCGGCCTCTCTGTCCCACTGTAAGCAATCCACTCTGCCTATGTGTCCCACTGTAACCAGTCCTTTCTGTCCCACTGTAACCAGTCCACTCGGCCTCTCTGTCCCACTGTAACCAGTCCTTTCTGTCCCAATGTAACCAGTCCACTCGGCCTCTCTGTCCCACTGTAACCAGTCCACTCGGCCTATGTGTCCCAATGTAACCAGTCCACTCGGCCTTTCTGTCCCACTGTAACCAGTCCACTCGGCCTTTCTTTCCCACTGTAAACAGTCCTTTCTGTCCCACTGTAACCAGTCCACTCGGCCTCTCTGTCCCACTGTAACCAGTCCTTTCTGTCCCACTGTAAGACAGGATGTGCCTGATTTTTGCAATATTACGTATGTGAAAGAAGGCAGTCCTTGAAGTTTGTTTCGTGTGTGAGTTAAGGGATAAATCCTGATCAAAGATAACTCCGAGGTTCCTTACGGTGGTGCTGGAGGCCAGGGCAATGCCATCTAGAGTAACTATATCTTTAGATAATGAGTTTCGGAGGTGTTTGGGGCCAAGTACAATAACTTCAGTTTTGTCAGAATTTAACGTCAGAAAATTGCAGGTCATCCAGGTTTTTATGTCCTTGAAGTTTAGTTAACTGGTTAGTTTCATCTGGCTTGATTGATAGATATATTTGGGTATCATCCACATAACATTGAAGGTTTATGGGGTGTTTCCTAATAATATTGCTTAAAGGAAGCATATATAAGTTGAATAGAATTGGTCCAAGCACCGAACCTTGTGGAACTCTGTGACTAACTTTGGCGTGCATGGAGGATTTATTGTTAACATGTACAAACTGAGAGTTTAACTGTTACTTTTAGCTGTTAAGTTAGAATGTATCCCCTACAACCTCAAGTTGTTGCTTGGCAACTACTTTCTCCAGAATTTTAGGATAAATGGGCAACTTGGAAATGGGATGAAAATTCCGAAGGAAAGAGGATTCTACAAAAGAGGCTGTGTTTGCAGGTGGGAAACCAGTGAGGGTCAACACTGGAATTTTTCTACCAAAACCACCACTGGCATCTTATCATCTGTCTGTGTAGTGATGTGCACCTTTTGACATTTCACTGATACCATATGCTTTCCTTTATTTAGGGTCTGAAGAACCAGTCTCGGATCAAACTGAACATTGTCAGATGTCCCCCAGTGACTACTGTACTCATCAGACGGCCAGACCTCCGCTACCAGCTGGGCTTCAGCGTCCAGAATGGCATTGTGGGTAGCACTGTGATTCTGCTCTGTTTTTATGTTAAATGATACTTGCAGTTCTGTTAAATTGCTTGAGTAGAATTTGATTCATCATGTAAAAGAATTGATCTTTCTCTTCAACAGATCTGTAGCCTTATGCGTGGGGGCATCGCTGAACGGGGCGGGGTCAGAGTCGGTCACCGTATCATCGAGATCAACAGCCAGAGCGTGGTGGCCACGCCTCATGAAAAAATTGTCCACATCCTATCCAACGCTGTGGGAGAGGTGAGACATCAGACTGGACATAGACATAACAAACACTGTGATCTGGATCCTTTCACCGACTTATTGAAGTTACTGCATGCTAGTAAAATGTTTGGTGCTTACCAAAGCCCTCCTGCCACTTACTACTTGAAGGAACTAAGGGGCAGTTATCATATAAACGTCTGCACTGTATGGCCATATGATTATTACAGTTATTAGCAGTGAATGACAGCTCAGTTGCTGAGCAGTAGAAACAGCATCAGATGTTTCCTAATTGGCTTTGCAGCAAGGACTTCCAACTGTGCTGTTTGCTTGGTTATAAACAGCAACAGCAGCTACATGACACCCAAAGGTGCATGCCAGTGTGATCACTATAAGTAGCTCAACACTTAGTGCAAGCTTTAAAACAACATCCTGACCTCCCAGTGTAGACTCCCAGGTCAGAAGAGTTCAAAACATATGTTTGATTGTAATTACCTTCAGCCCCTTTAATTGAATACATACATTTCATACATATTAATTTACTCAACAATAAAATGGACCCAGTTAACAGGATAATACTTCTCCATGCACTACCAAGCCAAATGTATACAAACACAAGTGTAGGATAAGTCAGCAAGTAAATTTTCATTCTACACGAAGAGAATAGAGTTGGATCTTGATATATATAAAACTCAAAATAGTCCCCAACAAATGCACTATTTCCTCCTGTTTGAGTAACATTTGATAAAAACTACAGTGTCCAGCTGTTTTAGGAAACTCATGATCATTTTTTTATAAAGGAAATTATATATTTGTGAGCTGTTTTTAAAGATTTACATCTTTAGTAGGAATCTATGGGCTTGGAGCTGAAAGCTGCAGACATTGTAGGGAAGTCCGAAAGTATTGACAGACAGACTACCACATTGTTGGTTTGGGTCTTTTCATGGGATTTGTTGACTATAATCAAAATGTGAGTGATTGGAAAAAATATCTTCCCTTTTCTAAACATTTTCTAGATGCATCCAAACATCCTATGTAAACTTATGTAATTATCATTGTCCTTTCATGGGATTTATATTATTTATATTTATTTATATAGCACCAATTCACAACAAAAGTTATCTCATTTCACTTTAGAGCAGGTCTAGACCATACATAATATTAATTACAGAGACCCAACAAATCCCACCATGAGCGAGCACTTGGCGACAGTGGCAAGGAAAAACTTCCTTTAAGAGGCAGAAACCTTGGACAAAACCAGACTGGTGGGCGGCCATCTGCCACTGCCATGTTTGGTTTTAAGAGAGAAAGAGAGACAGGTTTGGCGAAAGAGAGAAGGTTAAGTGGCCAGTGGCCATTTTTGGTAAGTTTTTAATAACTTCTGTCATTTTCAGGTGGCAACATGTTCATTTTTTTGAGAGTTGGCATTGAAAATAACTTCGGGTGCCAAGAGAGCACAAAGAGTATCAGGAGAGCTGATGTTACCGAGTACAACTGTGCAGTAACAGTGGCAGTTACTAGCATCCAGAGGGATGTCTGGATTGGCAACAATGACTGCTAGCGTTTGGCACTTGATCTTCAAAGGAATTTAGTATTAATAATTCCATGAATTGAATCCTTTGTTCTGTTTGTGACTGTCTCAGATCCACATGAAGACAATGCCTGCAGCCATGTACCGCCTGCTGACCGCCCAGGAGCAACCTGTTTACATTTAACAAGACGAAGCCCTGACCCTGACACACCCTTTAAACCTCCTGCAATCAACTGTCACTGCCCAAGCCGACCCCCTCTGCTCAGCCCAGTGCTCATCCTGCACCCTTCTATCCACAGCTGATGGACTATAGTGAGTTGTTTGTAGGATTGTTCTATTGCTCCGCCTTGTCTTTAAGTGACAACAACATAGAAACCCAAATTATCCATCTGCATTCACTAAAAGATTTGTTTGTGTACTTTGGCTAAAGGTACAATTAGTAACAGGATGTTGACACCTGATGCATTTTCAGCACCTAGTAGAGCCCCAGAATCCTAAAGTTTTCTTCCTATTTCACTGTTGATGTTTTGAAACTCAACACATTAGCACTATAACAATTCCTAAGTGTATCTTTAATGTTCAGTTTAGGCAACTAAGACAGTTTGGTGACAATTTTGGTCATTGTTACATAAGAAATATGAGAACTCAAACAGAAACCTTATTTTCATGAGCTGGGAACTGAACCCTGATTGTGGATTTGAAGGCAATCTGCACATCCAACCATGACCTTCACAACCCTGACTGTGCTTTCTGCCATGCTGCTATTTCACTGGCAGATCACTGCCTGTCTCTAGTTATAGTTCCTCCACTAAATAATTTTATTTTCCATTTAGACGCTCATGTTGTAGCTACATTTCATGGGACCAAGCTCAGCTCTCCCTCCTGCTACTGTAATCCGCTCAATATGCTGTATGTTGGTGTTCTTTGCACAACACAGAGCTCTCCACACAGGGAGTATGTGAATCTTAGCTGACAAATGAGTGTGTGAACACACACTCCACCTAGTCACATTCCATGCATTTGCAGCATTGTTGAAGAGTCAACAGTGCAGCTCCATTTTGCACTTCCAACAGAAAAGCTTTCCAACTCTGCTGTGGTTAATTGTCACAGTAGTTGTTGTGTTTCCATTTCATTTGTTTAATTTTTGTATCCTCTGTACATAGCACCAGCAGTAGCTCCAGTTAGCATGTAATAACCCCCATTAAACTAATACCCCTCTTACACCACAGAGCAGTGTCCAACCCCTCTGTCCAAACAGAGATGACTCACATTAGACCCTGTTGCAACAAACCTGATGACCTACAATGTCCCTATGTCAAGGTGTTTGCACAAGACGCAGGAATGGAATTTTGTATTGTATTTGTATTGTATTACAAACAGTACCAGGAAACCAAGGCTTTTTAAAATTTGGCTTCTATAGAAAATATATTCTATTCAATGCTGGTTGGATAATGTAACCCAAAATAATGTGGAATGAGCTCGGGACTACATCATGCTACCGTATGTGGATGTACAAAGCACCATACTGCATGGTGTACAATTGCATAGTCGGTTTTCTTAATACAGGGTTTTAGGGTCTCTGCACTGCCTAAAGGGTGTACACTAAACACTGCTTGTAGCAAATATAATAACACTCAAACATATGAGCTACTTTAAATTCTCAAGTGATATCTGGAGGCATGTGTGGCATGAACAAATAAAAAATACATTTCCACAGCACTAATTCCATCAGTACAACAGTCATACTCACCACTCCGCTGCTCTCACTTGGAATACAAATACTGTTCTTATTCATTAAATAATAGTAATAAAAATAGTTGCTTCTAACAATTGTTTGATCTGCGTTACTGTCAGTGACACCTGACAGTAGCATTTCCTGCAGATGTTTCACATTAAAAGGCTACATGGGAAGGGAGGGATTATGCCCTTTGAGCCACTGGAAGGCTTTTAATGTTAAACACTGGTTATTGTTAAGTGTAACTGACAAGCAGCAAAGTAGAACTGGCGAAGTGTGAGTGAAAGCAGTGAGAGCAGCAGAGTGGTGAGTGTGACATGACTGTTGGTGTACTGATGAATCAGTGCTGTGGAAATGGACATTATACTGAATTTATCAAGACAACAGGTGAACATGGAGGAAGTGGTGAATTTGTATTAACAGCAAATTAAGAGAGGAGCTGACCAGAAAATAAAAACAAATATGATCAAATATTCTTAAAACAGGGGAAATAGTGAATAAAGTCCTGTCTCTAATATGAGCCTCTTTCTAGTAAAGACCTGATTCTCTCTGCATTTGAGGTAAATAATGGCACTATTTAAGAATTTCCAGTAACCAACAAACAACACTTAAGCCCAGGTGCAGCCTTTAACAAACTATAAGAATCAGTGTAATTATTCTGTTAATACATTTTCCATTAAGTAAGTAAATGCCAGAGAGACATTTACAGTGATCACCAAAGACCTCTTCCATACACCTTTTTACATGTAGCATCATTTAATAAGCAAATTTGTGACTGGGTGACAGTTGTTTATTGAGTTTAATGTGACATTTTTGGAATTTTTAATGTTCTCATAAATGTAATAAATTATAACAATTCAGTCATTAGTGGGAAGAAAGAGTAGGAAGCAGTGACATTTTACATGAATGGGAAATATATTATCATGATTATTACACTATTTTGACTTATGAAGGTGATAGCTGTAACACAGCATATAATACAGTTCAGTTTAGTTTTCCCTCAGCGGAAATACAATATGTGTTGTATTCTGACAAAGCTATAGTTTCTCTACAGTTACTCAAGTGTCAGTCAGAGGGAATACATGCCACTGACTGCATGTACTTATTCCAAGGCCACGCTGTCACATAGATCAGTCTGAAGGACCTTCAGTAAGAGAGAAAAGGGCCGCAGCTCAGCAAATGCTCACTTTTCTGTTCCTGCAGTACAAACTGTTCAGGGGTGCAATGGGTTTTTGTGTTTATTTTGTTTAAAAAACAACAACCCTGAAACATAATTCTTTTAGTCAGATTTTTTTTTCATATTTTAATGTTTTGGGATGATTTGATAATATTGTGTATTTATACACAATTTGTTTTTCAAATTGAATGGTGCTTATAGTAAGACTAAAAGGACAATGTGGCTGTACCCTTCTACCAATGTTATTATATGCTTTATCCCATTTACTACAAATATACTCTTTGCATTACTGCTGGCCATTTTCAATGTGCAATGTATTTTATTTAATCTTCAACAAAATCGACATGCAAAAAACTTGAGTTTTGTGTGTTGTATGGTTAGATAATCCATCACAGTGGATCACTGATTTCCAGTCTCTACAAGCTCATTTTCAGACTGTTGGGAAATCAATGGCTGCCTCTAAAAACTCTAGAAATCTGTGGCTGCCTCTAAAAACTAAAATCTAAAAACGAAGGTTCTGCTGTGAAAAATGGTCGACAGGCGTGTGGAGAAAAGGTAATGGGCTAAAACATGTGAAAACACTGGCACGGACTTTTCAAAATGCTGTGGTTATTCTTGATTATCTACTGTTTTGAATTGAAGGTACTTTGAATAGACGTGTTTTCGTAAAAGTGCTGAGATCACATGAGACAAACATGAAGTCAAACACAGAAGCAAAGTAAGGAGGTTTTTCCTGCCTGCCTCCTTGTGAAGATATGGGTAAAACATGTTAAAGCTTTTAAAGTGAATGTTTTTAATGTGCACAGCTAATGTTACAACTAAAACACATCGGCACCTTTTAAACCAGTTTACTTTTACTGGAGGAGGTTCTCTACATCATTTCCATGTACCAGTAGGACAATTATAAACCTTATAAATACAGTAAATCTCATTCTGTGGTCCAGTTGTCCCTACTGGGCAAGGTGGCACACTTACGTACAGTAGATTCAAACAACCTTTAATTAAAGGTTATTAAATCTTGCATTTTATCCCACTTAATTAACAGGTTGACTGTCATTGGCTAAGAGGGCAGTGGTCAGATTAAAAATGTTATTGCAGTCACAAAAAATGTCTCTGAGCCATTGTGCTTCATGTAAAACTTAAAACTTATTAAGGCTCAAATAATTCATTTAAAGTTTTTGAGTATTTTCCTCAACAGAGCTGTTGTTGATGACTGACGTTGAAATGATGTTTGCTACTATGATTGACTGTGATGACAAATAATGTTAGAGTTCACAAAAAAGCTTTTATTTTATGGAGCTATTACAGATGTTCTTCCTAGTAAAACTAAATAAGAATTGCTTTACACATGACTTATGGTGTGCGCATCTGTAATGCTTACTGGTTTTCTTTTTAAAAGCCACTAAATTTGGATTTTTGTGACTCAATTTTTTTCTCCAGTTTACTAAAGCATTTGAACCCAACACCAACTCCTCTGCTCCCCTCCTGTTTCTCTGGGAATGTATCTGCCTACATCACCCCAACCTTTTTGATTTAACAGCTTTTATTTTTCTGTTTGAGTAGAACCTTCTGAGTTTAAGGCTAAACGGTAACATGTATCCCACTGTATACCCCAACTTTAAAACCCACTGCTTATTCCAAATGTCTGTCCTCATCGATGAAGCTCATATTGGCCTTAATACTACTACAGGACTTTGTATGATGTTCAAACTGATACTGAAGAGGAATAGGGGCAATGGTAGCCATTTTTGGACTTTTAACATGGGCTTCTCTGGAGCCACGTGATAACACTGTACCGTTCTTACTTCTAGTGTGTGTGTGTGTGTGTGTGTGTGTGTGTGTGTGTGTGTGTGTGTGTAGTGTGTGTGTAGAGTGTGTGTGTGTGTGTAGTGTGTGATTACAACCAATATACTCCATGTTCAAACAAAAACCAGCTGGATATATAAAATACACATATAGATGAAATATATAGAAAACTATGTAAAGGTATATACTTCTAATGGTTTTGTGTGTTTGGGTTGGCCTAAGCAAGCTTCAGTCAATAGAACTCAATGTGAAGGGTGTTTTAAGGTGGGTGGAATGTAGGAAACTGATTGTGTGAAATGACATTCATGTATATATATATACAGCTAGAGCACAAGATAAGGTGTGTGTGATATTTTCGCTCCATGGTCTGTAAGGGATTGTAGACTAGCGGGACACAATGAAGCTAACCAAGGAAACAAGCACTTGAAGCTGGTGGCAGGCAGCAGAGTTGGCTAACAAGTATTTATAAGTGCACTCAATTTGAATGTAACTAAAACGTTAACTCTCAATGTGTCTAAAGATAAAAAAAAAACATACAAGAAATATACCATTTCTGTAAAGCAGCAACAATGTTTATTTATTTGCTAGTTTTTTTCCGTGATGTTCTAGCTATTGGAGCTACGTTCCTGTACCAGAGCCAGAATGTTTGTAACAGTATTTACAACAATAAATGACTTGCAGAAGGACTTTGGCTTGGACTGTGGTGTCTAAATGAGCCCTGCACATCTTTTTCATGAGGATTTTTATACTATGTTGAGTTCTTTTCCTGTAGAAATTGCTATTGAGCACAAATATTCCAACCCAGTCTCACGGCAGTTTGTAAAAATAGTCACGAAATTTAATCTATAGATTCATGTACATGGACAAGAATTTTCCATTTTTTTCGTGACACCCAGCATGATTTCAACTAATATGGATGAACGTAGTATAAAGAGTGACAAAGTCCACGCAGGAAGGAGGGCAGAGTGGAAACCAATAGTCAACACTGATTGTTATAAGGAAGTATTTATTCTAACCCAAACCATGGGTTTTGGTGCCTAAATCTAACCGAACTGCCAGCGTCACCTGAAAAGTTTCTTAGCAAGCTTTATTTTGAAAATCTAACCAGACATTGCATATTTATTATTGCTAACTTGACCATACACACAACAAATTTGGTGCAGGCATGAAAGATACTTCCAATTGAAATACATTAGTTTGAAGGTCGTGCGTGAGTGTCACGAAAAAATAATAAATTGTGTCCATGTACACAAATCCTATAGATTACATTTCGTGGCTATTTCACAAACTGCCGTGACATTGTGTTGAATATTAGGGTTTTGTTGAAGTGTGACTGAAAATTTCGCCAATGGCCAAGGTTTTCCTCAACAGGTCTTGAGTCTACAGGTCTGAGCAGCAGGTAGCCTGATTGGATTATATGGCTGTACATCGATGGGAATTCTGATGTTTAAACGCAAAACAAAAAAGCTAAATATTTCTTCCACATGTTGGTCTAGAGACTGAAACATCTTGTGAAATATTGGATCAATATAATACAGACATTAAAGGTCCCCAGAGGACGAGTCCTAATGACTTTTCCTCTCACTACATCACGTCAAATGTTCAAGATTACCAAGATTAGTTTAACATTGTCTGTTTTTCATTTACTTTCGTGGTGGCTCACCTACTGTGTGAGAGTTGTTCTTCTGTTTGCAAAAATAACCAACTCGTTCTTTGAGTTTGGAAACAAGGTAATCATGGTGTGAGGTTTTCTGGTTGTAATCACTGAGATGTGATTGTACAAGAAAGATTTCCAAATGGAAAATATGTGATTGTCAACACCCTCAGACGCTATGGAATACAATTTGCAAAAAAGGATAAACTCCAGCTAAAAAGGTCTCAGCAGAGGCCTTGCCAAAGAAATGAAAAACTCCGCCAGTTTATGTGTAAGGATGATGATGATCCTGATATCTGACTAGGCACTTGAGTACAAGGTTGACAGTCTCAGTAAGGATAAGAAGTAAACCATAGAAGTCTGTTCCAGACCTCTGAATCACTGCCTACATCTTTGATTTTATGAAGTAGCAGTGCAGTCTGATTATCAGGCTACAAAAGTAAGGAACTAAATAAATTACTACTACTAGTTTTCTTATACTGCATTCACGTAACGTGGGAGTTATCATAAATACCAGTTTCTGACTTATAAATACCATTTATGCCAATTATGATTGGGAAACTGGATTTTCTGAAAGCTCCAATATATTCTACTAGTAAGTATTAAATAAGACAAAAGTACCTGAAAAGCCAACGCCTCACATCAGCCAAAGTCTGTGTTCAAGGTAATTAAACCACATTTATTAGGGCATTATTTAACATGCACGTCCACCTCTGCAAACATACAACTGTCTTGAGATGTCCAAGGACATAAACGATTATTGTAAACGTGGGAATCATTGTCATCACTACCACTACGCGACAAGATTTTGGATCAAAATCAGTTCATTACGATGGAAGTGCACTAGGCTAAATAAATCTGCATGGTAGTTTCACATAAAGTTAAACAGATACATTTTGATGCTCAGTGCTGACATTTCAGTGAGAGTCCAAAATAGGGGGAGCTATCATATTAGCTGTGCCGCATCATCCACTTTTATATAACTCTGCTCTGCCAGAGAACAAACTGCTCCACAAAAGAGGCATGGTTTCAGTCAGTCAGCAACCAAGCTTTATCGCTTGCTAACTGGCAAGCCAACTAACCTGGTGGACTGTGGCTTATTAAATGGTCTGTAATTTTCAAATAATTTCAAAGTTTCCTGGAAAGGTTTCCTGTGTAATTTGGTGCTAATTATGGGTGAAATTGTTCAATTGCTACACTTTAATTCTAATAAATTGCTAGTGTAACCAAGGGAGCTTTTCAGGCAGTGCACAGCAGGTCAGGTAAACATTTGAAATTTCTCAATAGAGAAGCATACAATTCAAAATATAGAGAATATAAAGTTTGCAATAATAAATGCATAATGAATTAATATTTACTTTTCTTTCAAGTCCATTCCAATTTTCCCTATGATTAGTACCAAATTTCCTTCCAAGGAACTTGTTGGAAATTATTAAGAATTTATGGACCCATAAAATAAAGCATTACTGTTTAATCAGTATCTGAAAATGTTGCAGCCAATGCATCTGACCATTAAATAACACCAAGATACATGTAAAACAATTGCTGCCATGTTTAGCTGTATGGAGTTGGCTGGAACAAATGCAAACTCATTAAAATGTTAAAATCTCAAAGCATACAAAACATTGGATGCTGGATACTATGTTTCAATACAAGGTGCCCATATTTTTTGTATTTCACAAATAAATTGTCACATTAACAGTAGCAGAGCAAATAATTTAAAAAACAACTGCACTACATCTTTGATTTTATAAAGTGGCAGTGCAGTCATATTAGGCTACAAAAGTAAGGAACAAAATAAATTACTACTACTACTAACAAAAGTCTCCGTAATGTGTCATATTTACTGTATTGACTGCAGCACATCTGCCCCCACAGTAAATAGTCATTCGGTGTCAGCACACATATGCTGTAAAAGGCAAACATTGTCATGAAGATGTTTTGACAGCTTAGTGATCTGTGATGTTGAGTCATAGCCCAAACTAGCACTTAAAACAGAATCTTCCAGAGCCCCCAAAAGGTCATGGTGTGGTTCAGAAAGTTTTTTCTGCATTACCTCGCATTAAGTTTTATGTTTTCTTCGCAATACTTTTTGCATTTCCTGTGATCCATATTTCTGGAGGAAGTCCGAGCTCCAACAGTAGCTACAGCCAACAATGGGTACACAACTCATCTGCACACATCACACACACAACACACACACACACACAGATCTTCCTCAGTGGTTGGATTATAATAGTTTCCTATTATAACAAATAAGGCAACATCCAGCTGTGTTGCCATCAAACATATTTTAATACCATTGGTTTTCCCTCAAAGCATTGTCTCTCTAAAGACTCCGATCAGACTGTGAGGGCGTTCAGGATGATCCGGACGGGACCCTGTCCTTGAACCTGTTCTAGAGCCTGCCCTCAACTCCACTTTTCTACTGTTTCCTCGATGTTCCAGAGACTCGAGTGGAGCACAGGTGAAGGAGCTGAGGTCCCCACAGCTCTGCAGGTGCAGCAGACCAGGCCTTCTCCTAAGGGGGCGAGGGAAAGTCTGGGAGGAGCTGCCTGCTGGCTGCTGCTGCTGCTGCTGGGGAGGTCTAGGCTGACTGGGACCCATCTCTGAGTCAGTGAACACCTGAAAGCAAACAGGAAACTAATGTTCATGACGTTCATGAAAATATAGATGTTGCACAGAACAAAAATATAATTTATTAATTTTGATAAATTAAGTAACATACACTCAGTTGACAGTTTATTAGGTCGACCCAGCTAAAACTAATGCATTCTAATCCAACAGTCCTGTAATAAATCCTCCTTCAGAAAGGCTCTAATGTTCAGTTTGTGTTGAAACTGTTTTAGAGACCTGTTGATTCAACTGTGGGATCATTTTGGAGGATGTAGCTTGTACTGCTGTTGAAGCTGCTGGGTGAAGCCAAAACTATTACAAGAAAAAACCTCACTTGTGAGATTTAGCTACAGTGTGAATGTTATCCAGTTTTAGCCAATAAGCTGCAGTTTGTGTATATTTGGTAAATAATATATCTGAATAGCAGTACACGTCTTGAAAAAGCTATAAGGGAGATAATAGCTATATAAATAATAGCTAAATATTATAAGGGTTGATAGATTCTATTCACCTTATATATGCTTCCTTTAGGCAATATTATTAGGAAACACTCCAATAAACTTTCATTGATATGTGGATGATACCCAATTATATCTATCGATCAAGCCAGATGAAACTAACCAGTTAGCTAAACTTCAAGCATGCCTTAAGGACATAAAGACCTGGATGACCTGCAATTTTCTGATGTTAAACTCAGATTGTACTTGGCCCCAACATTGCAAAAATCAGGCACATCCTGTCTCAAAATGATGCAGAAAAATTAGTGCATGCATTTGTTACTTCTAGGTTGGACTATTGCAATTCCTTATTATCAGGCTGCCCAAATAAGTCCCTTAAGACTCTCCAGTTGATCCAGAATGCTGCAGCATGTGTACTGACAAGAACTAGGAAAAAAGAGATCATATTTCTCCAGTATTAGCTTATCTGAACTGGCTCCCTGGAGAGTCTTTAGGGACTTATTCGGGCAGCCTGATAATATTTTTGCAATGTTGCGTAGGTGAAAGAAGGCAGTCCTTATATAGAGATGGTGTCTGCCTTCCAAACCCGAACTGGGACCTGATTCCACAGAAGAGGAGCTTGGTTTAAATGTATAGCAGATAGTTAGTCACTATAATGAAGAATCGAACCAAATTAACTATGATGAGCTAGAGCAGCAGAAATACGATACTAGTAAAACACAAACACTGGTGACCGGAAATGAGACAATACGCTTACTGCAGCATGTCAGACTACAATGATTTCTGTATTTGGATGATGATTGTTTCTGTATGAACACCAACCTGTTCTATGTAACTGGCACAGCGTACAGCCTCCTCCATGTGCTCCTGATCTGACTGCAGGACATTTCGTATGCTGTCCACCAGCTCCTGGACCTCGGGGGCCAGCCCCTGGGCTGCCGGCTGCTCCAGGATTTTCCTGACCAGCTGCTGTGTGTGCCGGTAGCTCTGGTAGTCCACCATGGAGGAGGGCCGAGGCCGGTGGGGCGTCCTACTGCCGTTGTTGCCCCGTCGCAGTGTGACATGGCCCTGGGCGTGAGCAGCCAGCGTGGGCTGGGAGGTCTGGGTGGAAGAATCTGTGGTCTGAGGACAGGGAGCGAGGGGAGCATCGCTGCTGTTCTGCACTACAGCAGACATCAGAGGGGAAGAAGACAGTTCAGGTTCTCCAATTATCCATATATATCCAACATATCATCATTTGCAAACAGTGCTCTAAGTGTGAAACAGAGCTTTATTTGCGATTTAAGGGTGGTTGCTCTTCAGCAGTTCAGTGGGTTTTGTTTTCCATGTATGTATTCCTCATTGTTATCTTATTTTTACTATTATCATCAAGTGGGTTTTATTCTCCACCTTACTTTCCATTAACTCTGGCATTCTATCCCTGTCTTTATGTTCATTCTGTCATTTTTTATGTGCATGTAATTTCTTTGTTGTAAAGCACTTTGAGCTGCATTTCCTATATGAAAGGTGCCATACAAATTAAGTTTATTAAATGGTAAATGGACTGTACTTGTATAGCGCCTTTCTAGTCTTTTCCGACTACTCAAAGTGCTTCACACTACATATCACATTCACCCCATTCACACACTGATGCCATCAGTTCAAAGAAAGGTACTCATTCACACACACTCACACACCGAAGGCACAGCCCTCGGGAGCAATTTGGGGTTTAGTGTCTTGCCCAAGGAAACTTCGACATGTGGGCTGAGGAAAGCCAGGATCAAACCGCCGACCTTCCGATTGGTGGACAACCCGCTATTATTATGATGAAGCTTCTCCTTCAGTTCATTAAATCCCTGCAGCCGTCTGAAGGCACCAGGACACATATGCAGCCTTCAGACTCGATAAATCAGATTATAACTCGATATTCTTTATGTTTATGTGGGAGGGGCTAATCAGTCCTGTGCATCCTTTTGAGATTTCTTTTCCTTGATTATAGTGCAAATGCTGCTGTATCTTATCATTTATAATGTGAGCATTTACAACGTGAGATACAGTAGAATTATGACTGACATAGCATTGGACTGATGTAGTCATATAAACTTCACCAAATATATTATCTCATTATTTATTTCCATCATCATTGTACTAATTAACCGTTTAAAAAACACACACCAAATGCCTCTGGTTGCATTTGTGGTGCTGAATGTTCACGTCGTGCTGCATCATCCAGACAACAACATGATTTCCTAGAGAAACTCTCTCTCCCCATTTGTTGAGCTATTGTTGTCATGCTTCACCGTGATTGGCTCAGCTATTTCAGAGTGATGAGACCAGTGATGTGACGGGCTGAAAGGGTACTTATTAATCACAACACCCCCTGATCGTCCACCTCATCCAGCCCTTTTGCACTTTGCACTGCTGCACATACAGTTGGTTGTTGGATTTGCGCAATTACAATAGCACCCTTAATGATGAAATGTCCATTTCAATTTGTGTACAGACACAATACAGGAATGGAGGATACTTACCCAAAGCTGCACATTTTATCTGCAAACATTTGGAGCTTTGCAAGACACATCCACATCTCCTCTCAGTTTCATACGATTCCACTCCATTTTAGCACTCACACTGTGTCATACACTGTTGATTTTAAATTGGTTTGGCTTTTAGATACTGCACTGAATTTATCTCAAAAGCTGACCGTAGAGTGTTGATGGATGATGATGTCAGTCCTCCAATGGGACAGTAAAGATCTACTGATTTAAATGGCTTATTGATGTGCTGATTATGTCTGTAGTCTGGATTGGTGTATCACAATTGTCTCATCCCATACTGGTGTACCAATTTCCAAAGATTGCACATGAGCAAAAAAAGCCAACCTTTAGCAGGGAAGTCCATCAACACTGGGTCACTGTTGGAGCGGTGGATCCTTGCTTTCCTCCAGGGGGTCAGTGCGGGAGCATGCTGCTGCTGCTGCTGCTGCTGCTGCTGCCGCTGAGGCGGCGGCGGTGGCGGCTGGACCTGGGGCTTGGCCTGCAGAAGGACGCCTGGTGATGCCGATACTATTTGTGGATTCGTGTCTAAAACTGAAAACAGAAAGATGGACACACGTGCTATTACAACAAAAGGCATGAAGACTGACATTCATTTTAAATCAAATAACACACACACACAAAAGACGGGTGGACGCTCCAATTCAAATGTTTTTGTCCAGAGAAATGTGGCACACATTCCCACACATACTTAAGGGTGTGTCTTCACCATGAACGCTTCAGCAAACTTTCCAAAGCTATCATAAATAAAAAATACAGTACAAATGTGTCTGATACACACACAAAAGGGAGACTGTTTTACATCGATTGTGATTAATATGGAGAAATATGACAGGGATCACATGACTGCTACAAACAGCTGAAGGTATCAGCATCCTGAACACCATGAGTACAGGACGAAAAGCAAAGTTTGTGCATTGTGCCTCCCTCTCCCTCTCCCGCAATGAGATAACTTCTGTTATGAATTGGCGCTATATAAATAAAATTGAATTGAAAGTGAGTAGATCAACCAGAATCACCAGAGGAGCAGAAAAAATGACAGAAACCTATTCAAGCTGCACACTGTTCGCACTTTTATGCGTATATCTGATTATTCCTTACATGTAAAACACAGGCTGGGAGCAAACTTCCTAAACAACACACAACCAAAGGTCACTGCCAAATTGTACTGTCATGTTTTCATGAATATTCTTGCAAACAAAAGTTCTGCTTGACTGGATTTTGACTCCATTTAACAATCTACAGACTTCATTTTTATATTGCAGGTGCATTGTCACAGAATTGGAAATTTGATGTTATATGCAAGGGATCACACAAGGTAAACAATTTATTTATAAAACTAATAAAATAAATGGCTAATGGCCATCATTCAGTCAGA
The DNA here is from genome assembly GCA_027580175.1 of Siniperca scherzeri. Taxonomy (NCBI): domain Eukaryota; kingdom Metazoa; phylum Chordata; class Actinopteri; order Centrarchiformes; family Sinipercidae; genus Siniperca; species Siniperca scherzeri. Next base: position 33,276,138 of record CM050846.1, read on the forward strand.
GACACAGCAAATGGTTTCACAGTTAGATTTGGTGGAAAAGGCTCTGCTGTTTGAGGGGTCTCTTAAAGAATCTGAGCAGCAACAAGGACTCTAATGGGAAGAACTAATCCTCCTTAAAAACACATAGGTAAATGAATATTAGATCTATTAAATCAACAACACCAAACACTTAGCACATGAGGAGGAGGCCGGGGTGGTGAGGGAGCTGCAGCAGCAAACACGGTTAACCTGGGGGTCTCAACCGAGTAAAAGTGAGAAGTGTCAGGTTATGAAGGACACCATGTACACCTGTATGAATATGACTGGATGAAACAAGTCAGCAGGCAGTCTAAAAGCAGGTGAATGAGCCACTGACAGAAAAGCATGAGTGAAGCAGCTGATGCCAATCCAGTGGATCGGATCGGTGCCTCTCTACACAAACTTATCAAATACCCGTGGTTCTCATATGGTCTTACAGTCAGTGAAATATGGTGAGCCAATGGGTTTAATATTAAATAAATACAATTAGAAAAATCCCATGAATAAATACAGACAAAATATACAATCATAAAACAGTGAAATAATCAAGTACATTTTAAAAACTCAGCTCATTACTATAAAATGTTATTTCGTCCTGCTTCCCTTTACAATAACAGAGTTTATTGCAGAGCCCATGTGATTGGCTGTTGCTGTGGTCTGAATGAAGACACTACCCATCACCGACTTCTTACTCTGGTTTGGTCCTCGCAGGTGGGCTACAGTTTCACCAGTTGCGAGAATGCTGTTCATTGACTACAGTTCAGCATTTAACACCATTGTGCCCTCCAAGTTCACCATCAAGCTCAGAGACCTGGGACTCAACACTGCCCTGTGTTACTGGATCCTGAACTTCCTGACGGGCAGAACCCAGGCTGTGCTGATAGGCAGCCCCACATCCTCCACCGTGACTCCATACGGCAGAAGGTCTGGACCGGCACCACCAGGCTCAGGCACAGCTTCATCCCGCAGACCATCCGAAAGCTGAACTCTTGAGCTCATCACTATGATACTTTACTTGCACTGCACTGGTACACTTTACCTGTATACCACTTATGTTAACCTGTACATACAGTACACACGTACGTGTGTGTGTACTGTGTGTGTGTATATGGGCGCATATATGTGTATATGTATGTGTGTGTGTGTAAACCATCACAGCATATATATTCATGTGCATAGCTGCGTACATTCTGTTCCTACCCGTACATAACAGGTTCTCACTAAGCACATACATTTACTACATTACTGCACAACCTCAGTCTACCTCAGTATTATATTTCAGATTATATTTTATTCTGTTCTATTTTATATATATTATATTTTTTCCCCCTATAATTCAACTTCTGTACTATTTATGTCTTAGATTCTCTTTTTCTCATTTCTAATTTACTTGTGTAAAAATTAGAAGCCAACTTGTGTGATTTTCTTTTGTACATTTTGTATGAGCATTGTGGGAGAACAAGAATTTCATTGCCACCAACGGCTTCACTGTAATTGTTGAGAACTTAAATGCACGAGGACCCTGGCTAAACACCTGCATGAGGTACGATTTCAGCACAGATGTTTGTGTTTAAACTGTAGTCTGAATGAACATCGGCTGTGCGTTGCTTTTGTCAGGAGGGGGTGGAGGAGTGCTTGTACTTGGGTCAGGGGCAGTACGTGGTTTGCAAACATTCATATTCACACACATTCACTGATGGCAGTGTATGAATGTGTAAATCATTCACACAAAGGTACAGCCCTCAGGAGCAATCTGGGGTCGAACGGCCGACCTTCCGATTGGTGGACGACTCCCTCTACCACTAAGCCACAGCCACCCACCTCTGGGACTGAAAAATTAAGCCAACGCTCAAGTGCCAAAAACTGCAGTTCATTGAATGGCTGGCTCAAAAAACGAGTCAGGCCCATAGAGCTCCGAGTTAAAATGCTTTACAGCAGAAATAAACACGTTTACAGCCTGGTATAAAAAACGGTTTTGGTGAGGGGTGAATGTTTATATAACTTGCCCATTTAAAGTTACGCATAATTACAGATGTGGCCGCTTTGAGAGACAGGTGGGTGCCCTCTCAGGTGGCAAGCTGCTAGGTGGTTCGTCAACTAGGCTTCATTCGGCCGCCTCAGCTCCACCTCTTTGCCCAATTTTTGAATTAGCCAAAGTCGGGCGCTGCCAAGATGGCGATGGCCAGAGCCGCCGGAAGCCGCCCACTTTGAGCTTCGCAGCGGCTCTTCAGAAACTTATGGGTGACGTCACAGACACTACGTCCATGTTTTATACAGTCTATGGTGTGAACATGTGTCCTACCTCGAACAGAGGCTTCTGGTGGAGAGGTAGTCGGGTTCATAGTCAACTCTGTCAGAGCAATTTCTGTCTCCTGAAAAAAACAGAGACCATCACACTGGTATAGTTATATGAATTAGTCAAAAAATGCTGAGTTGGTAATTATAGTTCATTGACAAATTTATTTATCTCTTTAACACCCAGAATTCCTTAACATAAGTTGCTAGTTTCCAAATCTACTTGCATGTTTTAGTCATAGGGCAGTTGAACCTGTACTTTGAGCATTTTGACATAATATATAATGTTAAATACCTAAAAAAAATTACAGTAGAAAAAACTAAATCCAAGTTTTGCTTGAGGTAGGTAATTCATCACGATGAGTCACCTTATTATTATTTTGTGTGCTTGTTTTTGTCATGTGGTAATGCAGTAGTGAGCAGAGACCATTAAAAAAAAACGTCTGGGTGACGCATTGATGTACGCTCCGATGTCAGAGAAATGTTTGTCTGCTGTAAAGCACTACACTGATAATCCACAAGGCAGATAAATGTACATTGTAGAAGTACAAAACCCGAAAGGGTAAAAAAAAATGTTTGTAATGTAATGTAATGTTTAGAAGCTGAAATCTCAGAGCTTCCTGGTCCTGAATGAGGGAAGCTGGGCACCTGCGCTGTTGTTGTGTAGCCAGTCAGGTGCTTAGTGCCTGCCTCACAGAACCAGGCCATTACCATTGTCTATTTGTTTTATATCTTTGTGTGTGTGTGTCTGTGTGTGTATGTGTGGGGGTGGAGGGGCCGGGGGGCAGAGGCTTTAACGTGTTATTTCTTGCCCTGTCAGTGTTTCTGTATATTGATTTTGTTGTATTATAAATCTCAGAGCTTCCTGAAAGAGATTTTGTAGTTTTAACAAAAAGTGCAGGTGACTACATGTTGACTGTGATGTATTACTACAAGTTCCAGATCTCTGCCAGTTGACTTGTGTGGAAAGCAGACAGTAAAGTACTGAAAGTTAAAGGACTAAAAATACAAAACCACTGGCATGGTCCTTTGAGCACAGTGTGATGCTGACAATTCTAGCTCTGGCCTACAATGGTGGAAGTAGCAGCCCTACTTCGACCATTGTAGGCCAGAGCGATGTATCGATGTGTTGGTGGGAAGTAACCGCTGAAACTGCAGCACAGAAATGCCAAACTAGTTTTGAGGTCACTTAGAAACAGTGTCACCATTACAAATTGATTTTCTGATTTGTTTGTTTGTTTGTTTCTGAAGTTGATTTTTCAACTGTGTAATGTCCCGCTCAGTATGTATCTGGGTCACAATTCTTTAAAAGAATAAAAATCTAAGGGATCCGTATCAAGATTGTTTTTATGTTATGTTTAAGTTTAAAAAATGAAAAAATGACTATCGGCCGATATATTGTTATCAGAGTTTTTAAACTCTCAAATGCTGATATCAGTACCCACATCACAAATCCAGTATCAGTTGGGTTACAGTGTAAAGGATGCTCATTTGGACTGTACCTGTGTGACTGCATCAGTGGAGCTTCCAGCAACAGCCTCATATGGAGGTGGGGGGTCTAACGGACAGAAGACCTCCACCCCTTTGATCCGAGCCCCATAGATATGAGGGAGAGGGATCACACTGTCCCCAAGCATCCTGAAACACACAAGTCAAACAAACAACAAACTAGTGAGTGAGTCACATGTTCTATGCTAAAAACAGGACTGAAGTCAGAGTGTTGTATAGATCGCTGAGAAGACTGATGGATGAAAACACAACTGACATTACTGACACTGTGTGTGTAAGTATAGTTTGTATGTGTGTGTCTGGGTGTGTGTGTGGGGGGGGGTCTGTTACCGGCGAGCCAGGCGTGGTGTGTATGAGTAGAAAGTGGAGAAGTAGGAGGGGGGAGGGGCTGGGGCCACAAACTCATCTGGGTCTGGGACCTGAGCAGGCTCCTCCCTTTCTTCCACTGTGGCCCTGGGCTCGTCCTATCACAGAGCAGGGACACAGGACATGACAAGTCATGTTAAATGCCATTATATCAGATGCACTTCTTTAGGCACACAGGGTAACTGTGTGATCACATGGCGAGTGGACACATCAGGTCAGGAAAGAAACAAACGATAACAAACTAATAAAATGCACAGATTGCACACAAACTATCTACATGCACTTAAAAGCTGAGGTTTAAAGCTTTTTTTGGCTGTTAAGCCAACGTGGACAAGTGATTAGAAAACAGAAAAATTCCATGACATCTTGTCAAGTCTACTGATGAAGATCACATGAAATGATCAGGACAGCGACTAAATGAACCTTGACGTAAGAATGAACTCTGAAGCTTAACATAATGAAGCTGGCTTGTGTAGCCTGCCATGTGCATGATGGGTTGTTAAAGGAATAGTTCAACATTTTGGAAAATACGCTCATTTGCTTTCTTTCGGGGAACTGAGATGAGAAGATGTCTAATGTCTGTGCATTCCAGTTCCAGCTCGTAACTCCCCATAAAACCACAACATGTCATTTTCACATTTCTGTTTGTGTATAGATTAAACAAACAAGATACTATGAAGCCCAAGAAGACTAGCAACAGCACCAGCGGTGGCTAATGGGAAATAAACAATAAACAGCAAACAATAAATAATAATATAATTGAAGATGTTAATTAGTAAGCCTTGGAGGGGGTAGTAGTGTATTTTTGAACTTTGGACAGAGCAGGTTGGCTGTTTCCCCCTCTTCCAGTCTTTTGTTGTTTTTTTAGTCTTAGCCAAGCTAGACCAACCACATCCTTACTAAAGTTCCATACTAAACACATTCCAGTGTCCCCCCTTAACGCACTCACAGATTGTAGTGCACAGTCCTGCTAATCTGGTGAGCGCTCAGGGCTGTCCCACTGTGAAATCAGCAAAGTGTTTGACTAACACCACAACTCTGGAGACTTTGCTTGACGGAATAACCCACAATGCATAGCGATGTGATGTGATGTTAAAACGCAAATGACAGATGAACTGAAAAATAAAAACAACCCCAGGTTTCTTTTCAGCACTGTAGCCAGGCTGACAGAGAGTCATAGCTCTATTGAGCCAGGTATTCCTATAGCCCTCAATAGCAACGACTTCATGAGTTTCACGAGTCCGGATGGCCGCCCACCATTGAGTCCGGTTCTGTCTAAGGTTTCTGCCTTTTAAAGGAAGTTTTTTCTTGCCACTGTCACCAAATGCTTGCTCATGGTGGGATTTGTTGGGTCTCTGTAAATAATATTATAAAGAGTACGGTCTAGACCTGCTCTATAAGAAAAGTGCAAAGAGATAACTTCTGTTATGAACTGGCGCTATATAAATAAAATAAACTGAACTGAATTGAAAATCATAAAAACGGAAAACAACAAAACATGGAAAGAGTTGGCAAGAGGATGTTTTTAAATTATAAACACACTAACCAGCACTATGTATGTGCAGATGTTGTCTGACGATGGCAGGATTTTGACTACAAATATGTTGATTTAGTCCAAGAGAATGTTTTACCTAACACGGCAGCGGCGGATGGCCACCATTGAGTCTGGTTCTGTTCGAGGTTTCTGCCTTTAAAGGAACTTTTTCCTTGCCAATGTCGCCAAGTGCTTGCTCACGGTGGGATTTGTTGGGTCTCTGTAAATAATATTATAAAGAGTATGGTCTAGACCTGCTCTGTAGGAAAAGTGCAATGAGATAACTTCTGTTGTGAATTGGCGCTATATAAATAAAATTTAATTTACTTATAAACAGGCAGCAAACACCAACACAATTAATTAAACTACTGCATTCAAACATACGGTCTCAAATATCAGCCTCAGCAACAGAAAGATCTCTATCCAGATAAAATGATTTCACAAAGTGATGTCCCACTTCTCACACCCTCTTCTACTCACACACTAACGTGACGTGAGATGTTCCATCTGAACATCTCACTTTTTGACAGAAAACAAATAATGGGGGTCAATATGGGTCCACAGTTCAGTGTTTCTGTTGATGAATATGACTGTTGAAATGTAAGAGCACCTTACATATGTCGGTTATGATTATTTGTTTCTTTCTGGTCACATTGTAGGTTTCTGTTTTGGTTGATTGTTGACTTTAATGGTCAAATTGTGGCTTTTTCCTTTGGTTGCTGGCTGCCCAGCAAAGAAGTCCATGTGGGTTTAATTTGGGCTACAGAGGCAAGATGTGGATTTTCCAGAATTTTCTAGCCCAGTTTTCTCATTTTCTCTGGTTTCACCTTAATGATATCATGTCTGGTTTGTTAATATTTGAACATTATTTATTTCAATAATCCCATGTTCAATAACCTGAGTTTACCATGTTGTTTTCAACATCGTTCCCTCTACTCCTATATTTTAGTCTTCTCATTTGTCTCTTTGTATTTAGTGAGTCCAGCAATCAGTAAATATGTGTTTTTCTTCTTGAAGTGCACAGTTACTCTGGATATCAAAACATCATCATCTCATACTTTAATTCTGATTTGGATATGTCCAAGCAGTAAGCTACAACACCAACCCATTGTAGGTAATGGCCTTGCAGTAGCAGACCTGTGGTGTGATCATACCATGCAGGGTGTTCTTGCAGTGAAGATCTGCAGGTATCTCAGGGCAGCTGCCATAAGGCACACAGCTGTGGTCAGAGCGTTCAGAGCACACAGTGCAAACAACACTTTCTGGGAGAGAGAGAAAAAGACACAATCAGATTGGTTCAAATAGAGCGGACAGAACTATTTTATCTCTTGTCTATATTCAAAACAGACCACGGTCTTGATTTTTATGGGGTGCAAAGAATAGCGCGCTACAAAGGGCTGATAGCTGAAATCCGCTTTGCTCTTCTTCTGGTAGCCGGTGCAGCAGTAAACGGAGCAGCAGTAAACGGAGCAGAAGCGGATGAGAGGTGCAAACAGGTGAGAGTTTTAGGAAATAAGGTATGAGAGGTGTGGTTTTTGCTGAAGGTTGGATCTCAGACATCACACTAAGCATAGGCATTTGAAAGCCTGCTCTATGTCTAGCGTAACATAATTTAACTGACCATAAATCATCATTTGGTCATTCTGTAAACAAGCACAAGCTGAATCCGTGGAGAAATGTGCAGCAAATATTAAATCATGTAAATATAGAATCACAACAAATACAAATTGTGTCCAAAATGATTAAATCTAGTTTAGAAGTCTTTTTTCATTTCATTTGTAGTCACCTACAGTAATGTGTGTGTTTTCTGTACATATTAGGTGAAACCCATATTATTTCTATAGTGTAACCTAGGCAATTTCCCCACAATTTATACCAGTTTAGAACACAGGTGTTGAGTGTCAGTGCTTTTTAACTCTATGTGCTCTTTACTGTAATTGCGTATATGTTTAACTACATTAAATGTGCATTCCTACTCAAGATATATTCACTGGTCAGCTTACAGTGCTGTATAGAGGTGTACCTTGAGCAGGATCCTCATGGTGCTGCAGGAGTGGGCAGGGTGGAGTTCCAGCAGCTTCTCCTCAGGACATTTGAAGCTGGGGGACAGGGAGCAGCAGTAACACACATCTCCAGCCTCACTCTGAAACAACACACAGACACACACACACACACACACACACACACACACACAGACACACACACACATACACAAGTCCTAATGGGTTGGAGTGCATTCAGGTCCCCACTGGGATATAAGAATATGAAAAACACACACAGAACTCTATTTATAGAGCAGAGTACAAAACACTTCGTAACCCCCATATTCTTCCTCCCTCACTGACAGGAGAGATGGACAAAAATACACGTGAAAAACAGAGTGACAGGAAAGAGACAGAGGAGAAGAAACCTGGAAGAGAGAGGAAGGGAAGACAACACAGCAGCAGGACAGGTCAAAAGGTCACAGAGTAGCTCTGGCATGAGCAAGACTTTTCTTGCAGCCTAACCTGCAAGAAATTATTTTTCTGTGCTGAGTAGTTGTGCAAGCCTCCAACTACATACTACAAACATATAATACAAACATACAGCACGTTGTGTGTTCAGTAATTATAAGTAGTAAGTAAGTAATAATAACTAGACATTATGAAATAAAAAAAATCACATGATTAAATACAGACAGAGCTGAAGAAAGTTTGCAGCCATCCAGGATTTGATGTCCTGAAGACAGTTATTGAGGTCAGGCACATCCTGTCTCAAAATGATGCTGAAAAATTTGTGCATGCATTTGTTACTTCTAGGTTGGACTATTGCAATTCCTTATTATCAGGATGCCCGAATAAGTCCCTTAAGACTCTCCAGTTGATCCAGAATGCTGCGGCACGTGTACTGACATATTTCTCCCATATTAGCTTCTCTGCACTGGCTCCATGTAAAATCCAGAATAGGGTATTATGAGATCTTTAAGATACGATGGTGCCTGACCATTAAGAGCTTTGTAGGTGAGGAGAAGGATTTTAAATTCTATTACCCGACTAGAACACTGCGCTCCCAGAATGCAGGGTTACTTGTGGTTCCTAGAGTCTCCAAAAGTAGAATTGGAGCCAGAGCCTTCAGTTATCAAGCTCCTCTCCTGTGGAATCACATCCCAATTTGGGTTGAGGAGGCAAACACCATCTGGTGGTGCTGGAGACCAGGGCAATGCCATCTAGAGCAACTATGTCTTTAGATAATGTGTCTCTGAGGTGTTTGGGGCCAAGTACAATAACCAGTTTTGTCAAAGTTTAACATCAGAAAAGTGCAGGTCATCCAGGTTTTTATGTCATTAAGGCATGCTCAAAGTTTAGCTAACTGGTTAGTTTCATAAAAAATATTAAAATATTGCCTAGAGGAAGCATATATAAGGTGAATAGAATCGGTCCAAGCACAGAACCTTGTGGAGCTCCGTGACTAACTTTGGCATGCACAAAGGACTCACCGTTAACATGTACAAACTTAAATCGATCTGATAGATAGGATTTAAACCAGCTTATTGCGGTTCCTGTAATGCCAATTGAATGTTCCAGTCTCTGTAATAGGATGTGATGGTCAATGGTGTTGAACGCAGCACTAAGATCTAACAAGACAAGTACAGAGACAAGTCCATTGTCTGTTGCAATTAAAAGGTCATTTGTAATTTTCACCAGTGCTGTCTCTGTGCTATGATGCACTCTAAATCCTGACTGAAAATCCTCAAATAAACTATTGTTATTTAGAAAGTCACACAACTGATTGGCGACTGCTTTCTCAAGGATCTTAGAAAGAAAGGGAAGGTTAGATATAGGTCTATAGTTGGCTAAAACCCCAGGATCAAGAGTGGGCTTCTTAAGAAGCGGTTTAATTACAGCTACTTTAAAAAGGACTGGTACATAGCCTGTTAATAAAGACAGATTGATCATATTCAGTAAAGAAGTGCTAACTAAGGCTAAAACGTCTTTAAGCAGCCTAGTTGGAATAGGGTCTAAGAGACAGGTTGATGACTTAGATGAATTAATCGTTGAAGTTAGTTGAAGAAGGTCGATAGGAGCAAAGCAGTCAGTAAATATATATCAGGTTTTACAGTTGTTTCTAAGGTTCCTGTGTTTAAAGATAAATTGGTACCGTTTGAGGGCAGGACGTGATTAATTTTTTCTCTTAATAGTTAAAATTTTATCATCAAAGAAACTCATGAAGTCATTGCTACTGAGGGCTATAGGAATACATGGCTCAATAGAACTGTGATTCTCTGTCAGCCTGGCTATAGTGCTGAAAAGAAACCTGGGGTTGTTTTTATTTTCCTCTATTAATGATGAGTAGTAGGCTGCTCTGGCATTACAGAAGGCTTTCCTAAATGGCATTTCCTTAGTGCTGCCTTTGACACCATTGACCATCACATCCTATTACAGAGACTAGAACATTCAATTGGCATTAAAGGAACCGCACTAAGCTGGTTTAAATCCTATCTATAAGATCGATTTCAGTTTGTACATGTTAACAGTGAGTCCTCTGTGCACGCTAAAGTTAGTCACGGAGTTCCACAAGGTTCTATGCTTGGACCGATTCTATTCACCTTATATATGCTTCCTCTAGGCAATATTATTAGGAAACACTCCATAAACTTTCATTGTTATGCAGATGATACCCAATTATCGATCAAGCCAGATGAAACTAACCAGTTAGCTAAACTTCAAGCATGCCTTAAGGACATAAAAACCTGGACGACCTGATGTTAAACTGAAGTTATTGTACTTTGCCCCCCGAGACACATTATCTAAAGACATAGTTGCTCTAGATGGCATTGCCCTGACCTCTAGCACCACGTTGAGGAACCTCAGAGTTATCTTTGATCAGGATTTCTCATAATACCGTATTACCCGACTAGAACACTGCGCTCCCAGAATGCAGGGTTACTTGTGGTTCCTAGAGTCTCCAAAAGTAGAATGGGAGCCAGAACCTTCAGTTATCAAGCTCCTCTCCTTTGGAATCAGGTCCCAGTTTGGGTTCGGGAGGCAGACACCATCTCCACAGTTAAGAGTAAGCTTAAGACTTTCCTCTTTGATAAAGCTTATAGTTAGGGCTGGCTTGGGTGAGTCCCGAATTATCCCTAAGTTATGCTGCTATAGGCCTAGACTGCCGAGAGACTTCCCATAATGCACCTCTTTCCTCTCTCCCTCTCCATCTATATGTATTTTTATCCCATTACGCTACCTCCACTCTCAACCTCAAATCTGAACCAGCACAGACTTTTTAAGATGGCTCTTCTCAATGTTAGATCCCTCTCTAACAAAACGTTTATTTTAAATGATTTTTATCTCTTCTACTTATTTAGATTTTATGTTCTTAACAGAATCCTGGTTACGTCCAGGTGATTACAGTCAGCTGGCTGAATTGTGCCCTCCAGATTATGACTGCTTTAGCTGCCCTAAAGTTTGTGGTCAAGGTGGGGGCCTTGTTACTGTGTATAGGAAGCATTTAAAGTGTGACCTCATAGCATGCAATGATTTTTCCTCCTTTGAAGGGCTCATGTTTAAACTTGGTGGCCCCCTCCCGGTCATATTTGCTATTATTTATCGCCCCCCTAAACGAGTTGGCTCCTTCTTGTTGGAACTCCCTGAGTTTTTATCCAGTGTTGTTTTAAATTATGATATCCTTTGTTTTAAATTATGATCCTTTAGTGATAATGGTACATGTAATAAATGTAGTTTATTTGTAGCATTGGAGGCGAGGCTTAGTGAATTGGGAACGTGGTTCCGCACCATGGGAACTCAATCATTAGCTGCTGTAGTTAGCCAGCCCCAAGTAGCCGGTGCGGACCGACCAGAGGTAGCTCCTGTTAGCCGTCTCCCGGCAGCACCCGAGCAGCCGGGAAACCAGAGAGGCTGGGTGACTGTCCGAAGGAAGCATAGCCCTAAGCAGAAGCCCACGGTTCACCACCAACCTGTTCACGTTTCTAACAAGTTCTCCCCACTCAGCGACACACCCGCTGAGAAACCAATTCTGATTAATGGCAGCTCCATTTTCAGAAACTTGAAGTTAGCGACACCAGCGACCATAGTAAAATGTATTCCTGTGGACAGAGCAAGGGGACGTTGAATCCTATTTAAAACTGCTGGCTAAGGATAAACGTAAATGCAGTAAGATTGTTTTCACGTCGGCGGTAATGACTCCCGATTACGCCAATCGGAGGTCACTAAGGTAATGTTGAGTCGGTGTGTACATATGCAAAGACAATGTCGGACTCCGTAGTTTTCTCTGGGCCCCTGCTTAGTGACGGTGTCTGCCCCACGACCACTCAAATTAATAAAATCTAAAGTTAACAGAAGAGGAGTTATAAATAAAAACCTAAACAAAAACGCTGAAATAGCACAACAAAATAGGAGAATTAAATGTGGACTCTTAAACATCAGATCTCTGTCATCTAAAGCTGTACTAGTGAACGATTTAATATCAGAGTATCATATTGACTTATTTTGTCTTACTGAAACCTGGCTGGGTCATGACGAATATGTTAGCCTAAATGAATCCACTCCACCCAGTCATATTAATACTCATATTCCACGAGGCACCGGCTGAGGAGGTGGAGTTGCAGCAACTCAAGCCTATTAATCAACCCTAAACCTAAACTAAATTATAACTAATTCGAAAGCCTTGTTCTTAGTCTTTCACACCCAAACTGGAAAACACGACAGACAATTCTATTTGTTATAGTGTATCCTGGTCCTTATTCTGAGTTTTTATCTGAATTCTCAGTTTTTATCAAGTTTAGTCCTTAAAACAGATAATGTGGTTATTGAAGGTGATTTCAATATTCATGTGGACGTTGAAAATGATAGCCTTAGTACTGCGTTTATCTCATTATTAGATTAAATTGGCTTTTGTCAGAGTGTACATGAAGCCACTCACTGTTTTAACCACACCCTCTAACTTGTTCTGGTATATGGCATTGAAATTGAAAATTTAATAGTCTTTCCACAGAATCCTTCTTTATCGGACCATTATTTAATAACTTTTGAACTGCTATTACTGGACTACACGCCATTAGGCAAAAATTCTTACTCTAGATGTCTATCTGATATTGCTGTGGCTAGATTCAAGGAAGCGATCCCATCTGCATTTAATTCAATGTTATGTCGCAATATAACAGAGGACTCCTATGCAAATCGCAGCCCCTCCCAAACTGACCATCTAGTTGATAGCGCTGCAGGCTCACTGCGAACGACACTCGATTCTATCGCTCCTCTAAAAAAGAAGATAATAAAACTAAGAAGGTTAGCTCCATGGTATAACCCCCAAACCCGCAAATTAAATCAAACATCACGAAAACTTGAAAGGAAATGGCATTCCAACAACCTGGAAGAATCCCGTTCAGTCTGGCAAGATAGTCTTAAAACATATAGGAAAGCCTTCCGTAATGCCAGAGCAGCTTACTACTCATCATTAATAGAGGAAAATAAAAACAACCCCAGGTTTCTTTTCAGCACTGTAGCCAGGCTGACAGAGAATTATAGCTCTATTGAACCATCTATTCCTATAGCTCTCAGTAGTAACGACTTCATGAGCTTCTTTAATGATAACATTTTAACTATTAGAGAAAAAATTCATCAAGTCCTGCCTTTAACCAGTGCCGACTTGTCTTCAAACACAGGAACCTTGGAAACAGCTGTAGAGCCTGATGTGTGTTTTGGCAGCTTTGCTCCTGTCGATCTTCTTCAGCTGACTTCGACAATTAATTCATCTAAGCCATCATACCTGTCTCTTAGACCCCATTCCAACTAGGCTGCTTAAAGATGTTTTACCCTTAATTAGCACTTCTTTACTGAATATGATCAATCTGTCTTTATTAACAGGCTATGTACCACAATCCTTTAAAGTAGCTGTAATTAAACCGCTTCTTAAAAAGCCCACTCTTGATCCTGGGGTTTTAGCCAACTATAGACCTATATCTAACCTTCCCTTTCTTTCTAAGATCCTTGAGAAATCAGTCGCCAATCAGTTGTGTGACTTTCTAAATAACAATAGTTTATTTGAGGTACTGTACTTGTCTTGTTAGATCTTAGTGCTGCGTTCAACACCATTGATCATCACATCCTATTACAAAGACTGGAAGATGTAATTGGCATTAAATGAACCACACTAAGCTGGTTTAAATCCTATCTATCAGATCGATTTAAGTTTGTACATGTTAACGGTGAGTCCTCTGTGCACGCTAAAGTTAGTCACGGAGTTAAGGTTCAAGGTCAAGGTTCTGTGCTTGGACCGATTCTATTCACCTTAAATATGCTTCCTCTAGGCAATATTATTAGGAAACACTCCATAAACCTTCATTGTTATGCAGATGATACCCAATTATATCTATCGATCAAGCCAGATGAAACTAACCAGTTAGCTAAACTTCAGGCATGCCTTAAGGACATAAAGACCTGGATGACCTGCAATTTTCTGATGTTAAACTCTGACAAAACTGAAGTTATTATACTTGGTCCCAAACACCTCCGAGACAAATTATCTAAAGATATAGTTACTCTAGATGGTATTGCCCTGGCCTCCAGCAGCACCGTAAGGAACCTCTGAGTTATTTTTGATCAGGATTTATCCTTTAACTCCCACATGAAACAAACTTCAAGGACTGCCTTCTTTCACTTACATAATATTGCAAAAATCAGGCACATCCAGTCTCAAAATTATGCTGAAAAATTAGTGCATGCATTTGTTACTTCTAGGCTGGACTACTGCAATTCCTTATTATCAGGCTGCCCGAATAAGTCCCTTAAGACTCTCCAGTTGATCCAGAATGCTGCGGCACGTGTACTGACAAAAACTAGGAAAACAGATCATATTTCTCCAATATTAGCTTCTCTGCACTGGCTCCCTGTAAAATCCAGAATAGAATTTAAAATCCTTCTCCTCAAATACAAAGCTCTTAATGGTCTGGCACCATCGTATCTTAAAGATCTCATAATACCAGATTATCCGACTAGAACACTGCGCTCGCAGAATGCAGGGTTACTTGTGGTTCCTAGAGTCTCCAAAAGCAGAATGGGAGCCAGAGCCTTCAGTTATCAAGCTCCTCTCCTGTGGAATCAGGTCCCAGTTTGGGTTCGGGAGGCAGACACTATCTCCACATTTAAGAGGACTTTAGAGGAAGGAAAAGAGGATTTTAGACTTAAGACTTTCCTCTTTGATCAAGCTTATATTTAGGGCTGGCTTGGGTGAGTACTGAATCATCCCTTAGTTATGCTGCTATAGGCCTAGACACCCGGGAGACTTCCCATGATGCGCCTCTTTCCTCTCTCCTTCTCTCCCTCTCCATCTGTATGCATTATTATCCCATTACTGCATGTTACTAACTCAACATCTTCTCTCTACCATAGTTTTGTGCTTTCTCGTTTCTCGTTTCTCTCCTTCTGTTGCTTTCAGCAAGTATTTCTGCCTCCAGAGCTGCAGAGACGGGATCTGTGGTTGTGGGCCACCTGCTGCTCCTGTGTTCCTGCTCAACAACTGCTACTACAGTTGTTGTTATTGGCTCTGTTACTGATGCTGACATTATTTTTCCTATAGCTGTCATTCCTATTATTACTAATTTATTAATATTAACACTACAATTACTAGTCTACTATTAAAAAATAATTCTACGTGGTCTTTGCATTTTGCCTAATTAATATTATAAAGAGTACGGTCTAGATCTGCTCTATAGGAAAAGCGCAATTAGATAACTTCTGTTATGAATTGGCGCTATATAAATAAAATTGAATTGAATTGCTAGTACTGTCTTATCTTCAACCTAAGATCTCATAGCGCTTCTGAAAAATAGACCAAACCCAAAGACTAGAAAACAGCCATGGTTAAATTCGGAGCTGTAAAAGGAAATGCAGAAGAGCAGAACGCAGATGGAAAAAATCAGGTCTCCAGGTCCACTTTGTGGCTATGAAAGAGTTATTACTCCTTTATAATGGGATGGTGAAGGATGCAAGAACACTTCATTTCTCTGCACTTATTTCTGCCCATCAGCACAACCCCAGATTCCTATTTAAGACTGTGGATCAGTTAGTTAACCCCTCTGCTTGTGCCCCTGCAGATTGTGATGCTGATTGTGAAAAGTTTCTTTTGCACTTTGCTGGTAAGGTAGAGTTAATAAGATCTGATATAACCCCTAATCCTGCCTTTTTAGATGTGGATCACCCGCTCAGGGATTCTTGAGCAATTTTTCTGCTGTTACTCTGCCTGACCTCGCAGACATCATGTCTCTTATGCGAGTATCGTCCAGCCCTCTGGACAAAATCCCAACTAGGTTTTTATTGGAAGTTATGGATTGTATTGCGCCCCTTTTATAAGTTATTTTGAACAGCTTGCTGTCTACTGGCTGCGTCCCAGATTACTTTAAAACTGCTTGTGTCCAGCCAGTCCTAAAAAAACCTGGGCTAGATCCCACCCTTCTGGACGACTATCACCCAATCTCTAAATTGGCTTTTATTTCGAAGATTCTCAAAAAACTTGTGTCTAAGCAGCTTCTTGCTGCTGTGGAAAACAATAATACCTTTGAAGTTCCAATCTGGCTTTCATCAACACCACAGCACTGAGACAGCCTTTCTGAAAGTCACTAATGACTTTTTAATTAATGCAGACGCAGGCATGTGTTCAATTCTTGTACTGCTGGACTTAAGTGCTGCCTGTAACACAATTAATCATGGCATTCTTTTAGATAGATTGATGCACTGGGTGGGCATGTCTGGCACTGCACTAGACTGGTTCTCATCTTATCTGTCCAATAGGAAATTCTGTGTCATTAATAACTTCATGTCATCCTTTTCCCATATCAAGTACGGTGTGCCTCAAGGTTCAATTCTGGGACCAATACTGTTCTCCTTATACATGTTTCCTTTGGGTGATGTCATCTTCAGACATGGGATTTCTTTTCATTGTTATGCGGATGACACTCAGATGTACCTCCCTGTCAAGCCCACTGATCTTAGTACGCTGAGTTCTCTGCAGGACTGCCTGTCTGACATAAAAAACTGGATGTCGATAAATTTTCTTCAGCTCAACTCAAATAAAACTGAAATCCTTGTCATTGGACCCCAACACATCACTAAACAAATACTGCCATCTACTGGTTACCCGTCACAACATATCAAGCCTGTTGCAAGAAATCTTGGTGTCCTGTTTGATAGCAATTTATGTTTTGAGCAACATATCACTAAGCTTGTCCAATCATGTTTCTATCACCTCAGAAACAGTGCAAAAATCCTATCTATTTTAAATCTTACTGATGCAGAAACTGTTCTGTACATGTTTTTATCTCCTCACGCCTTGATTAGTGTAACAGTCTGTTCACTTTTCTTAATCCAAAAACTTTGAAACGACTGCAGACTACATATCTCAGCTGCTCGGCTTTTAACCAGGACCAAGAGGTATGATCACATCACACCTGTTTTAGCCTCTTTACATTGGCTCCCTGTTGGTTTTAGGATTGATTTTAAGATCTTACTAATTACTTTTAAGGCTCTTCATGGCCTGGCTCCAGACTATATTTTAGACTTTGTAATCCCTTATGAACCTTCACATAGTTTGAGATCTTCAGGCAGGGGTCTTCTGTCTGTTCCTGAGTCCAGGATGAAAACTAAGGGGGCTTTTGCCATCAGGGCCCCGAGGCTCTGGAACAACCTGCCCGAAGAAATTAGGTTGTCGGAGTCGGTGTCTTCGTTTAAGTCTCTTCTCAAAACACATTTTTATCTGAAAGCATATCCTGATTTTGCCTGAACTGGCTGTTTATTTTATTGCTTTTGTGTATTTTATTTCTTTTATATTTTATCATTTACTGTGATATTTTATTTCTCTTGTTGTGAAGCACTTTTTTTGATAAGTGCTCTATAAATAAAGTTTCATTATTATTATTATTATTATTATTATTATTATTATTATTATTATTACTACAGCATGTTACTAACTCAACATCTCTGTCCTGTAGTTTTGTGCTTTCTCATTTCTCTCCTCTCATTCTGTCGCTTTCAGCAGGTATTTCTACCTCCAGAGCTGCAGAGTCTGGATCTGTGGTTGTGGGCCACCTGCTGCCCCCGTGTTCCTGCTCGACAACTGCTACTACAGTTGTTGTTATTGGCTCTGTTACCATTATTGTTATTATTATTCCTATGACTGTCATTCCTATTATTATTAATTTTTAATATTAATATTACCACTACCATTACATTATTACTATTTTAAAATTGTAGGTGGTATTTGTATTGTGCTCCCCCCCCCCTTAAAATAGTGCCCTTGGCACTATATGATTTTGTATTTTGTATTATTTTGTACTGTTGTTCAAATTTAAAAACAACAAAACAAAAACATAAAAGCCAATGAGACTCCATCCAAAGTGATTAAATGATAAAAAGTGATTTTCTTTGTAACTTACTGTGCATCCTTCGGTTTACTTGCCATGTTATATCCTTCCCCAGTAAACTGATTTTACATGACTATGACTACTGACTTTCCACAGGAGGAACAGAGGGAAGCAGAGAGACTGTGAACAAGAAAGAATACAGGAAATGTACAAATGATGAGAGCAAAACCAGACAGACACAAACAGCCTCACCAGTTGGCAGCTGGTCATACTGGAAACCAGCTGGGCTCCCTGGCAGCACAGGATGAATCCAGCCAGATTAAGGAGTACACACACCACAGACAGCAGGACAAACACATTGACCTGGAGATGAAGGGATGGGGGGGGGGATGAAAGAAGGAAGGTAACATGGATCATTGTGGTTTGAACACTTGTGTCTAACCCAGTGGACATATTATACGTATAATGCAAAAAAGACTTAAACATGATGTAATCAAATGGCGAGAGACAGTGACAAAACAGTTACAGTAAGTTGAAATGTAGCACAGGCCATATGCAAACACAGAGAGAGATGAGATGACATTAGATTAGAATACAGTCCATCATAAAAGTCATCCCTTTTTGCAGATTTTCTAATTTTTTTTTAATTTTTATTTACAATGCTGAGGATGTTTTATGAGTCTTTGGTGGCCAGTGCTATCTTGTATGCTGTTGCATGCTGGGGCAGCAGGTTGAGGGTAGCGGACGCTAACAGACTCAACAAACTGATCCATAAGGCCAGTGACATTGTGGTGGTGGAGCTGGACTCTCTGTCGGTGGTGTCGGCTGGCCAAACTACATGCCATCTTGGACAGTGTCTTCCACCCACTCCATGATGTGCTGATCAAACAAAGGAGTACCTTCAGCGAAAGACTCATCCCCCCCTCATTAATACTTCTATTACTGCTGTGCAATATCCACCGTCTCATAATAATCTTAATAAGCTACACTTAACTTGACAGTACATGCACTACTACTTATTACTTATTTTTTTACATTGTATTATTATGCCGTACATACTTATCATCAACCGGTAATCCACTTTGTACTTTACACTTATTTTAATTATATTATACTTATACCCACTTGGTACTTAATTTATCTGACCTGTATTATAGTGTATTATATTTTATGCTTAGTACTTCTATTCCTGTGTGCACTGACGTGATAGTGAGCAGATGTAACAAAAGAGTTTCCCCTCGAGGATCAATAAAGTATTTCTGATTCTGATTCTGATATATATTTTTAGTACTGAAAGGAGGAAAAGAATGTCAGAAATGTTCCTTTAGTCTCGAAGCCTCTGAGTGGGTGGACTGGTGTACATGTCTGACTGACAGCTGTGCCAACATGAGCATAGATACAGATTGTACAACTTGCCCTGGAAACTGTTGCTTACAAGCCAAGGACAGACAGTAGTGGTGTTAAAGAATAATGACCAAACCAGTCAGTTCTACAGTGTCCAATGTTTATCCAAAGTTTTTAAGTTGTTTAATGTGCTTCAGCTGACGAGTTCATTCGATTCGTAGCCTGCAAACTGATGTTAGCATTACACTTTTCCCAGGTGGATGTTTGTTTGGCAGCTCGTTGCCAAAGGTAGCCAAGCCAAGGTACAGCACAAGATGTGTCTTTAAGTGCGTCTACATTAAGCCAGTTAAATTTGTAAATGCATCTCTTCCTCTCCGTTTCAGCCCTCTTTCCAGACTAAAATTATTTTCTCCCTCAAAAACAGAGCTAAAACAGCCTCCAGAGTGTTTAAATCTTAAAATGCCGGCTTGGTGTTTCAGTGTGTAGGGGACAAATGGAGCTTTAACAGCACAATGACGTAAGCTGCTCAGAGAGGGTCGGGGCTGTGTGCCAGTAAAGAAGGACTTTCTGTCTCCTCAAACCTTCTCTGTGATCGTTCATTTTAAATGTCAATAAACCTGAATACACAGCAGAGCTGTTGGCATTAACCTGGATTTACGCTTATTTTGTCAGACAACATCCCCATTATAAAATATGGAAATTAACACCTCAGCACAGCAGTCTAACAATGGAGTCAAGGTGTGTTTGCTGTAGTTTTAAATCGCACTTGCTGTGTGTTGTGTGTGCCCGCCAGATGCTTCGTCTTAAACCACCATAAATTGACATTTTAGCTAGTTTTTAAGCCACGTTTCTATGCTACACTTTTTTCCTGGCTGTTTTCAGTGATCGGATGGATGGATTTTAAGTGATGGCTGGCTGTCAACTCGACGTGGTTTACCGGACTGCCTCCACTGCAGCTAGCTCAGCTAGGGTTCTTTTCAGGCTAGCTGGTCGCTTTTATTAAGGAGTTTAAGCTTTTAGCACTGTTACGGGCTAACTGCACGTGTGATTTCTGAGTGTGGCTCTTGCCACCATACCGTCTCAAAGCTGAAGAAAAGTATCGCTTGTCTGGAAGCCGAGCTCAGCTCCTCTGGCTGCGGCAACCAGAATGCGACCATCCCATCTCACTTCCCTGACTGCTCCACTCCAGTACTGGACAATGATCCCACTCTTCCGTGGCTCTGCTCCATCATCACTGGTGCCCTGGAGCATGAAGCCGTTTCAGCTAAGCCTGAAGATCCGTGGCTCCTCATGGGTGCAAAGCCCAAAGCAAAGCAATGGCCATGGGATGCACGGTCACTCGTCGGCGGGGGTGGCGAGAAGGTTCCGGTGAGTTCGAATCCACGTCAACTGGAGCACTGGACTGTAGCCTGCAAGGACAGACATGGTGCAAAGCGCCCATCTCCCCCTCCTTCACATCGGGACCTCCCACTGGCCAACAGGTTTGACATCCTGGATACACAGGACTTTCTTCCATTGGAGGGACGCTCCCATTTTTCAGCAGTCAAGTCTTCCTCCTCTCGCCGTAAGTTACTGAAAGAGGCACCAATGGCACCGCCAGTCAGCAATCTGAGCTGACAAAAGCAGACTTCTACAATCTAGACGTCTTCCAACACCACATGGACACACCTATGATTTACGAGATAGAAAAAACAAGGTAAACTACACCCAGATGCCCCTAAGCATGGCCGGGAACGGCGCACCAGCTTATGTTCTTTTAGATCAGAGATATGGATGGATTGATGGGAAAACTGCTTCCTCTAGCTGGAGAAGCAGAAGACTGGATTGCAACATTGGAAAGCCTCACAATGGGAGAAACTCTTTGTGCTGGAAAATATAAGAGCCCTCCTGGTTGCAAAGAAGTTACTTAAGATGGTAGGAATATGATCTGCGGATCCTGACCACAGACCATTCAACACCTTCAGGAATCTACTGTGGGATGTCTTACGACAAGAATATCCAACTGACAGAAGCATAGACAGAGGAGATATCAAGATGAACCCTGGAGAAGGAATGCTGGAATATTTGAAGAGAGTAGCCAAACTCTGGGCACAACATACTGGTGCCAGACATGATTCAGAAAAAGATGACGAGGTCAACAGAAACAAGAACAAGGCAAAACAGATGGTGGCAACCTCTGCTCCACCAGACGGCAGCTGGCAGCAGGAAGTGACAAAGGCTGTCTCAGAGGCCATTAAAGTCCAATTGCCACCAGCCTGACCAGCACCACCTGCGGCTCAGCAGCTGTGTCCCAACCCCCAATATCCCCAACCAGGATACCCCCAGCCAGGACCACAATGGGGAGGTCTTGGAAGGGGATGAGAAAGAGGATACACAGGAGGACCCCGCCCCTGCTACCTATGCGGACAACTCGGACAATGGGCCAGAGACTGCCCTGGAAGAGGAGGGGGTTCCCAAGCTCTGCCACAACAACAAGGCCAATTTCACCCCAGAAGAGGAAGGGGAGGGCCAAGAGGAGGAGGCCCCTGGCTGCCATTTCCGGCCCAGATGCTAGCATCTGCGTATGAATTGCAAGAATAGTGAAGGGGCCCGGGGACAAACGCAGGCCAGTTTTTCACACCTATTACAGAACCAATGGTGGCTTGTGATATCAATGGCAAGACTTACTTGTTAATGGTGAACACTGGAGCCACTTACTCCTGTATAAACTCGCAGTTTCCGCTATCCTCCAGGAGCCTTGCCATTGTTGGATTCTCAGGGAAGCTTCAGACACAGAATTTCACTTTACCATTGGCAGTGACACATGTAAGTTCACACATCAATTCCTATATGCCCCCGACTGCCCTGTGAACCTCCTCAGAAGAGATCTCCTCTCTAAAATGCGCATGGATATATACTGCTGCCCAGACGGTCTCCATCTCTCGACCAACGATCTTAACCGGCCTTGCTATCATCCATATTCCACGGTGGTATACCTGGTTCCACCTACATCCCCAACGGAACCACACACGCGGGTTTACTGGATGAGATTGCTCTCCGACGGCCCAGAATCCCCCCACATTCAGTACCAGTACATGCTCTGGAAACCATGGTTACAGACTCTACATCCATACAAGGCCCCTACCGGATGATCTACATTGCACTTTGAACTATGTCACTCAGCCAGATGAGATCTATGACCAAGCATGGCAAGAAAAAGTAAACTCCACAATGCAGCAATTACAAATCACTTCTATCTTCGCTGGAAAGGAGGGTGTGGTGGCAGGCTGCTCACTGACAGAAGATCAAAAAGGATGGTACACTTTAGACACCGAATCAAGCTCACTTGTCACCCTGGCAGTAGGGAGCCAGTATGAAACTAGATCATTGGGCCCAATGGTGAAAAGAGTACGCACACTCACAAGGGAACGTACAGAGGCCCCTCGGGTATGGAAAGCAAAAGAAGAAGACGTGGTGCATTTCCGTCGCCATGAAGGAAAAAACAGTGTTTGAAGACAAGGAACTCCCCAGATATCATGGCAGAGAAAAG
The DNA here is from genome assembly GCA_027580175.1 of Siniperca scherzeri. Classification (NCBI taxonomy): domain Eukaryota; kingdom Metazoa; phylum Chordata; class Actinopteri; order Centrarchiformes; family Sinipercidae; genus Siniperca; species Siniperca scherzeri. Next base: position 33,299,085 of record CM050846.1, read on the forward strand.
ACGGACCGCCGTGATACTCCAAGACTATTAGACGATGTACCGTCAAAAATTTGGACAATAACCGTTACCATGTTCCTGAGTATGTGGAGCTCACACAACCCCTGCGAGACATGGTGGGAGAGATGGGAAATCGCAACCTCACTGCCACCTTATCTTGGACTCAACCTGCAGAAGAGGCCTTCACTCTCACGAAACAAGCACTGGCACAAGCTGCTGCTCTGACATCACCTGACTACACAAACCCTTTCCATCTTTGTTTCTGAAAAAGCTGGAAAAGTTAATGCTGTGCTTTTCCAGAAAAAGGAGGGAGAAAGAAGAGTGCTAATGTACCACAGCTCCAAACTGGATAATATGGAAACAAGGTTCATTGCATTGCAGCATTGGCAAAAGCAATCAGAAAAACAAGCCACATAGTAATGTGCCACAAACTGAAAGTGAACACTGATCATGGTGTAGTGGCATTTTTGGGATCAAGTGCATTCACCTTCTCCACAGCAAGAAAAATGAAAATTTCAGACATTCTGTTACAACCACATGTCACATACCACACTGAAGGTGTGAACATGGCAAGTGGACTAGCCACAGACAATAGCCAAGCGCATAACTGTGTGGAAAGAGCTTAGAAAGATGTAAGACTCTGAGCGAATCTGGAAACAGAACCTCTACAAAACAACAAGAGAACTGGAGTTGGCATGCAAGAACAAGCAGGAGCATATGAGCAAAGTGAATGGCACCGGAAAGCAGCAGCAAAGAAGGAAGGCCTGTGGAGAGCTCATGATGGAAGACTAGTGGCTCCAGCCAAACTTTGTCAGCTACTACTCAAACAAGCACACGGACCAGCTCATGAGAACAAGAAGAAAACACAGAAGAACATTGAAGGATGCTGGTGGCATCCCACATGACAGCCATAGTGGCAAACTATAGTTCTTGCTCATGGTGGGATTTGTTGGGTCTCTGTAATTAATATTATAAAGAGTACGGTCTAGACCTGCTCTATAGGAAAAGTGCAATGAGATAACTTCTGTTATGAATTGGCGCTATGTAAATAAAATTGAACTGAATTGAATTGAAAACTATGTGACAGACTGCTACACTTGCAATGGACACAACCCTAGGCAGGCATTCAAATGCCCAATGGGAAGGTTTCCAGTACCAGAAGCACCATTCCAAGACATCATGATCAACTTTACCGATATGGGTGTGGAAAACAGAACAAAAGGCTACCGTTACTTGCTGGCGATGGTAGACCGATTCACCAAGTGGGTAGAGGCAATACCATGCAAGAAAGAGTCAGCAGATGTAGTGGTAAAATCGTTGAAAAATCACCTAATACCTAGATATGGGGTTCCACACAGTGTACGCTCTGATAACGGCTCACATTTCAGTAACAAACAGCTGGGGGAGGTGGAAAAAGCACTGGGAATAACACATAGATTTGGAGCAGTGTATCATCCCGCATCACAGGGTCTGGTGGAAACAGCCAATCAAACTCTGAAAAGAAAAATTGCTAAAATCTGTTTTGGCACAAAGCTCAGTTGGGTGGATGTGTTGCCTTTAGCGCTTATGTCCATGAGAACCTCCCCAGGGGCCAAGACACACTTGACACCCCATGAGTTGCTGACAGGTAGGCCAATGCCAGGGCCACCCAGGGAGGGAGGTCATATGCCCCCTCTGGATGTCTGGCAGATTGACTATGATGAATACATGACTGCACTGACTAACTTGACCCGAATTTTTTGTAAACACGTACAGCTGGCTGAACCCAAAGCAACCATCACCGAGACTCCAGCAGTACAGGTAGGGGGATTGGGTACGAGTGAAAGTTCACGAGAGAAAGTGGACTGATCCCAGGTGGACAGGACCTTATGAAGTGGTTGAGTGTACCTCCCCCGCAGTCCAGGTAAAAGGAAAAGCTGGAGCAATTTGGCACCACCTGACACATGGTGTACCAGCCCCACCACCCTCACGCACATTAGCGGAGGTTAGAACTGAATTGACTGAACACGAGTAAGGGCTCTAAAAGATAAAACTGAGAACCTGACCCAAAGAGTTGAGAAGCCCTAACTGTCATGGCTGACCCTATGGGTTGACCGTGGCACCCTTTTCGCCAACCAGGCCTCTGTGGCCTAAGAGGAACAATTGGGACCGACTTCTCTTATGGCCTGGCAGAAGAGGATGGCTTTAGATATGCTGTTGGCAGAAAAGGGCGGAGTCTGCAAAATGTTTGCGGACTTGTGCTGTACATTCATGCCCAATAATACTGCCCCTGATGGAAGCATTACCAAGGCTCTAGCAGGCCTTACTTCCCTGTCTGAAGAGTTGGCTGAAAATTCAGGCATCAACGATCCATTTAGTAATTGTGCAGATCATTATTTTGGTAAATATAAGGCCCTATTCATGTCCCTAATTGTTTCCATTAGGAGACATGAATAGGGACATGAATTAACAATTAGGTTAAGATTTGGAGTCAGATGAAGATGAAGAGTTACAGCGGGTACAGGTAGACGGGGAAGGGGGTTGTAGTGTGTAGTTGCACCATTTTGATTGAGTTTACACCTTAAAAGGTATAAAAGGAGGGATTTGTGAGAATTAATCATTTAAACAAAGGTTGCTTGCCAATTATACTAATACCACTTGAACACTTTTGTACACACACACACACGCAGGGCATGAGGCTTAACAATTCAAAGTGTTGTCCTGCAGACTTGCTGACTGCAGGGGAAAGTTGATTAGCTGTTGCAAACAGGCTTACATTTACACAAAGAAACAGGGGTATCAGAAAGAACATCATGTACTGAAGACAGTATGTATTATAATGGCCATGAGAGGAGAAGTAGCAGTTGTGGGGAACGAAGCAGAGACTTTAGCAACTTACAAACAGAGGAAGTGTAGGATTCCTCCCCAAGGGCGCTGTCTCCACACGAATGGTGGAATCGTGTGCCAATAGGCTGGGACCAGCCTGTGCACCAACGAAGGGAGAGCTAAGTCTAAACCACAGCTCCTCCCCACCTCTGTAGAAACCTATCAGATAGTTGCACATTCTCATTTAAAACTCTGTGTAATGTTAAGAAGAGCACTCTTTCCTAGGATGTTGACAACAGATTAACAGCTTGCTAACTGTGATTTTCTGAATAGAAAAGATCCTTGTTCAAGATTTGTTTTGATCCTCCAATGCTTAATGAATGCCAAATTAAGGATTAGCTTCTCTCCAGACATTTCTTTTGCAAACAACGAATGCACTGACAATGTCGATACATTTTCTTCATCTCAAACTGAAATCCTTGTTATTGGGCCCCAAAATACCACTAAACAAATACTGCCTACTGGTTACCTGTCACAACATATCAAGCCTGAAATCTTGGTGTCCTGTTTGATAGCAATTTATGTTTTGAGCAACATATCACCAAGCTTGTCCAATCATGTTTTATCACCTCAGAAATATTTCAAAAATCCGATCTATTTTAAATGTTTGTGATGCAGAAACTGTTGTACATGCTTTTATCTTCTCATGCCTTGATTATTGTAACAGTCTGTTCACTTGTCTTAATCCAAAAACATTGAAACGACTGCAGACTGTACAGAACTCAGCTGCTCAGCTTTTAACCAGGACCAAGAGGTATGATCACATCACACCTGTTTTAGCCTCTTTACATTGGCTCCCTGTTTGTTTTAGGATTGATTTTAAGATCTTACTAATTACTTTTAAGGCTCTTCATGGCCTGGCTCCAGATTATATTTTAGACCTATTAAATCCCTTTGAACCTTTGCGTAGTTGGAGATCTTCGGGCAGGAGCCTTCTGTCTGTTCCTGAGTCCAGGATGAAAACTAAAGGGGACAGAGCTTTTGCCATCAGGGCCCCAAGGCTCTGGAACAATTTGCCTGAAAAAAATTAGGTTGTCTATGTCAGTGTCTTCTTTTAAGTCTCTCCTCAAAACGCTTTTTTATCAGAAAGCATTTCCTAATTTTTACCTGAGCTGTCTGTTTATTTTATTGTTTTTTATGTATTTTATCATTCACTGTGGTGTTTTATTTCTCTGTCTGTGAAGCACTTTGTACTTTGTTTATAAGTGCTTTATAAATAAAGTTTTACTATTATTTATTATTGCTGTTACCATGGTAACCACAGGTGTCGCCAAATCAACCAAAACTGAAATCTTAAGGATTCTGTGCCAGAGCACAGGTGGAGCAGGTGTAGGCATCCATTTGCCACGGTTTACTGAGAAGATGCAGTTTTTCACTATGGGTGACATCACACATACAATGACTTCACTATCTTCATCTCCTGGTATTTCAGACTTTACAGATTTGTTAATTAGCTTTTTCCTTTCTGAGTAGGTTTGCCTCAGCATAGTATATGTTGCAAACTTTTCTCTATTCACCCCATGGCACCATTTATTTAATGTTCTGGCTGTTCAGTTAGTAGGGTATTTGGAAGAAATCCCTATTTCCACACACATCTACATATCTGTCTTTTCTTTATCTAGGTCTAGTTTGTTCAGTCATGTGCCACAGAGAGCCAACAGTCTGCAGGTTTTCATTTCAACTGATCACCTCAGCTGGTGATTTCACTGATGACTTCTTACCCTCTACCTGAAGGAATGCTGATCAGTGGATGGAGTCCTCCTAACCTCCAGACTGCTGGTTCTCCATGGAATATGGTTGGACAGCTCTGATTACGTAACGGTTTAAATCCAACAATCCTTTTACTATTGGATTTCAGCAAAACAACGTTGTAATCACTGCTTTATAGAAGGAACCAAAATCATGTCCCTTACCAGTAGCAGCATGGGCCTTCTCCATGTTGTGAGGCCTACGATGCCTGACAGAATGACCTGGTAAGACATGCAGAAAAATAATGTTCATGTGGTGCAACATGTGTGAAAAAATGACAACACAGAACTATACAAGCAGACACATGCATTTATCTAACAAAATGTAACACAAAACTCCAGGTAAAAAGTTAGATTTTAAAAATAGCAGAAGTAACACAAACAATGCAGTTTAACCATTTATTGATTTTTATTACTTTGAAGGAGTCTAGCTCACATTTAAAACCTCATTTGTATTTTCTCCCCAGGTCTCTCTTCACTTTACCTTCGATGGAGCAAATAACAGTTTTGTAGTTATTGGAACAGTGCCTGAATTGGACCAGTACTCACTGGTACATGCTAGCACATTCAATTTATTTTTTACCAACACTTTCTAATAAATGTAGGTTAAATTCTCAAAGATTGGCCAGGGCCTGTAATTACCTCAGCAGAGGGTACCAGGCCTTTATCTGAAGCAGCCTTATAATTAGAGACCAACCCGTTCTCATTCCAAGGTCGTCAAATATCAACATTTTGTCTCATACAGACACAAAAGGTACCCTTTAACTCCTACGTAACATTGCAAAAATCAGGCACATCCTGTCTCAAAATGATGCCGAAAAACTAGTCCATGCATTGGTTACTTCTAGTTTGGACTATTGCAATTCCTTATTATCAGGCTGCCCAAATAAGTCCCTTAAGACTCTCCAGTTGATCCAGAATGCTGCGGCACGTGTACTGAGAAGAGCTAGGAAAAGAGATCATATTTCTCCAGTATTGGCTTCTCTGCACTGGCTCCCTGTAAAATCCAGAATAGAATTTAAAATCTTTCTCCTCACCTACAAAGCTCTTAATGGTCAGGCACCATCATATCTTAAAGAGCTCATAATACCTTATTACCCCACTAGAACACTGCGCTCCCAGAATGCAGGGTTACTTGTGGTTCCTAGAGTCTCCAAAAGTACAATGGGAGCCAGAGCATTCAGTTATCAAGCTCCTCTCCTCTTTGGGTTCGGGAGGCAGACACCATCTCCACATTTAAGAGTAGGCTTAAGACTTTCCTCTTTGATAAAGCTTATAGTTAGGGCTGGCTTGGGTGAGTCCTGAATCATCCCTTAGTTATGCTGCTATAGGCCTAGACTGCCTAGACTAGAGCTGCAGAGACTGGATCTGTGGTTGTGGGACACCTGCTGCCCTTGTGTTCCTGCTCGACACCTGCCACTACAGTTGTTGTTATTGGCATTGTTACTATTATTGTCATTATTATTCCTATGACTATCATTCCTATTTTTATTACTTTATTGGTATTGATGTTACCACTAACATTACATTATTCCAATTTTAAAATTCTAGGTGGAATTTGCATCTCTCTCTCTGCTACAGCGGTGGATGGCCGCCCACCATTGAGTCTGGTTCTGGCGCTATATAAATAAAATGGAATTTAATTGACTTAAATCCAAGGATCCTAATATAGGGAGCACAGGTTTTGCTTTCAGTATACCAGCCTTACACGTCTCTGTTAAAAGAAGGACATTAGATCATTTATCCGTATATACAGTCGAGATGTTGGCAATTGCAACAGCACTACTTTTACAGTGGGTAAAAGAGTTACAAATAAAAAAGGTTATTCTTTGTACAGATTTGTGTAATGCACCTTAACCCTGGTTGCCACCCGCCATAATATACTATAAAGAAGAAGAAGAAGAAGGTATACTGGGGAGATACTGTCAATTTTGTTAGCATTGCGATGGGTTGAAGATGTGAGACCTTTGAGAGCAGTAATATGGTCTGATTCCAGCTCGTCATTAATAAGCTTGAAACACAGCCATTCAGACAGCAGACCAGATGTTTTAATAGAGATACAACACTATATAGAATTCAAATGATGGGGCTAAATATGACATTTGTATCCCAGCACATATAGGAATCAAAGGTATCACAGTATATTATGTGAAATAAGAAAACATAATACAGGAAGATGTGCATTCTGTGATCAAGAAGAAACTGTAGAACATGTTATTATTTACTGTCCAAAATATGATGCTGAGAGAAGAGAACTGACACTGAACCTTAAAGAAATAAAGATGAGGTTTGATTTACATTATCATCTACAAAGAAGTTCTAGAGAGAAGTGTTATCTATTGTTGTTTCAGTAGGAGAACAAATTTGATAAAGAGAATATAACTATGGTGTGTTCTTTTAAAATTTTCTTTTATTTAATAATTAGTGAATGTATAGTTAGAATCCCGATCCACACTGCATTCCAGTTTGTGGCGGTGATGCACCATAACGTTGATTGCTTACCGCCATAAAACTTTACGAATAATAATGATAATAATAATAATATCCGACCTGACAGCAGCTCTCTGTCACCGCCCCCTGCTGCTGCCTGATCTCCACTTTCCAGGCGAGGCGCAGTTCATCTCCAACAAGCCTATGGCTACAGCTTGTTTCTGTCGTCATTTCCGTTTTTAAAATGGTAAACAGCGAAATAAGAAAGTCTTTTGTCCCTGTGGGGCTAATTCACGTCACTGTACTGTAGGTACAACCTACTGAATGTTTGAACTCGTTTGTTACCTGTGATAATGTTAGAGGCACAATTGTCATAAAACATGAAATGCCATGCACACTGATGATACTGAAGCCTGTGGCTAACTTACCGAGGAGCCTGCCCAGAAGGGACAGGAGTTTCGGATGGGGGGTGAGTTGCTGAGGGACAGAGCTCCAAAGGACAGCGCCACCATGGAGCCGCCGAGCAGCAGCTGCAACAAGCCCAGCGAGAGCAGTGGCCGCCCGGGCAGCAGCAGCCGAGAGCCACCGCTGGCGATCCGGGAAGAGGCGGACAAGCCACGGGGTCGATTTCTGTAAGGCGGCTCTGCGAGCTGCGAAGCCCCGGTAACCGGACAGCAAGAGCCCGGCAGCACCACTGGGAGCGACATCTGAGGCTTGAAAGACAGAATGAAAAACAAAGAATCTCTCGGAGCTGTAGTTTATGGAGAGAAGCTGTTCTCACGGATAAAAGGGTGGATCCTCGCTGAGTTCAGTGGAGCTGTTCGGTACCCTTGCCATGATGGTGTCCAGTTTTAAATAACATGCTCGCTGAACGCAGGGCTTGGATTGACTTTCACATATTTTGGCAGCAGGTTGAGTGAAGTCAGGACGGGGGAGGGGCAGATCAGGCCATGTGTAGCATGTAAACAGGACAGGGTGCCTTCTTGAAAGCTTGAAAATATACCTTCCTGAAATTAAATGTAGACTTGAGGCCTTACATAGTAGGCTACTACACAAATATTGCTGCTCTCATTTTTTTTTCCATGCAAGGAGGGCTCATTCTGTTTCAGGCCCTTGTACAAACTTGTGAAGGACACCTGCATGAATAGAAAAATGGGACATGTGCATCCCCCCCCCAATAAAAACATGAAAGTAGCAGAGGACTAACAGCTGGAAACACAACTCACACAACAATGCCTCCGGTAAAGTAGGTGGTGGCAGTATGCAACCTCAAAAGCAATGGCTGCAATCTGCGATAAAAGGGCAAGAAGAAGAAGCAACCCCGCAAGGCTGGTAACGATGGAGGAGCAGGAGGTCCGATATTAGGACATTTTTTCATTTAATTTCTTTAAGTTTCCCTTTCAACACAAGTGTTCAGTGTTGGGCAATTTCACACTGTTGACATAGAGCATTGATGTACTTTCAAAAGCACAAGAATAAAACAGTTTTGCTCAATCTGGGACCTGGAAGAGTAATCCTTTATGTTCAACAAGTGAGTTCGACTGTCATGGTTTGTGTGGGGATTTATAAAAAATCATTCCAAAACCCAGAGGTGTGGGATATGTTTTAAATGTGCAGAAAGTTTTGAACATGAACAGAAATCTTGCTGGAACACATGTGAGCTATTAAAGTCCCGGGGTTTATAAATGAATTTAAATCAATTAATTTATCATTGATGTAAACAGGTGCCACATGCACCTTTTAAAAAAAGTAACTTCCCCAAACAAAAGACACAAGGAAAAGTACATCATGCCTACATGTATGTTGACTCAGCAGGGAGAACATTAAATGAGAAAAGTTGATCTACAGAAGAATAAATATTCAAAAACAATACAGAATGCCTGAGAGCCTTACTGCATTTTATTCCATTATATTTTTAATTGTCACCTGACGCCTGACTTATTTTACATAAATAAAGACATTTCAACTTAAATTGATGCAGAAAAGGCACAAATTGGTGCATAAAAATGAATCGTAATGCAGGAAATTAAGTGTTTGACGCTCAAAATTTCCTGGGGGAGAAGCCTGAGACTCAATTCAATTCAATTCAATTTTATTTATATAGCGCCAATTCATAACAGAAGTTATCTCATTGCGCTTTTCCTATAGAGCAGGTCTAGACCGTACTCTTTATAATATTACTCACGCTTAATATGTGTTCCCCTCAATGTTTAAATGAAACCTACACCCTTGACCACACCCCATCCCCTATATTTTCTTCACATTTTTTATTTGGAAATGAATGCAATGTTTATATCATCGGTATGAAAGATTATGCACTCAGGACCCAATCAGGGTGAATTTTACAAATAAAAGTTAAATTAAACCTGTGTCAAAACCTTAATCTAACCAAAACAAACAGAAAGAAAAGGTTTGTGATTTTGTTTAAGTGCCCACAACTTAACTGCCTACAAAACACCCACATTTCCTCCCACTGTTTCACAGTTTTAAAGGCACAAGACAAATGGAAACAAAAATGTTGCAAGATTAGAACCTAGTGATCTCAAATTGATTGACAAACTTTTAAAAACAGGATATAACTTGCCTAACCTCAAGTAAGAATGTGAATATACCAAAGTTACCTGAATGATTTGAACTCATTTGTTATTTGACTGTTCTGTTTTCTTTATCTTTGAAATAGACACCTATGTACCACTGAAAATGTGATAGCATGGGAACCCTTTTCAAAAGCAGAGAAGCTTTAATATACATTTTTTATTTAAAGTGATATATATTTTTTCTTTCTATTTCCTTTGTTATTTATTGTTGATATGATATGTCTTGTGAAGCACTTTGGGCTACATCTTTGCATGAAATGTGCTATACAAATAACATTATTATTATTATATTTTGTTACATTAGGTTTGCTTAGGTTTAGGCTCAAGAACTAATTCAATTCAATTCAATTTTATTTATATAGCGCTAATTCATAACAGAAGTTATCTCATTGCGCTTTTCCTATAGAGCAGGTCTAGACCGTACTCTTTATAATATTAATTACAGAGACCCAACAACTCCCAACTACCCAACTACTTACATATACAGTATTTCAGGTGTTTGGACTGAACAGTTACATTGTAGAGCTGAATGAAATTGTGCATACTTAAATTGAGGCGGGGTAGGTTGACAACTGAGTTGGCAAGTCCTAAAAGTAGGGAAGCAGACTGGCAGTGCTACTTTGCATTGTAGCTCCATAATGAAGTATTTTGTATACTAGTTTTAAAAAAAACATCATTCCCATTTTAAAAAATAATCAAAGGTTGAAAAACCACCGTGCCCACAATCCACCATGTTAATATACTGTAACTACTTGGGTATGAATCATGTGTAACCTTCACACGTCACTCCTGGACTATAGTCAAGTCAAGTCAGTTTCATTTATATAGCTCAATATCACAAATCGCAATTTCCCTCTCCCAGGATGGACAGACAGGAAATGGATGTTGTGTGTACAGAATAGATTCACAACAGAAAGTCATAGTATATACAATTATGATGACAAAATGTAGATTGTTAAACATAAGTGAAGAGGGTGGAGGAGCAGCTTCAGGTGTCGCCCACTAAGTAGGACCTGATCCACACCACCTCCTCTCCACCACAGAGACCTGAGGACAGGACTGGCCACATAGACACAGGAGAGGACAACAGTATTCACACAGAGAGGAGAAACAAACAAACACACAGAGGGAGAGAGAGACATGATGACATGCAAACTAGGGAGAGAAGGAGAGAGGCTGAAACTCCTGGGGGACGAAGATCTAGATCAGTGACTGGAGGAAGCCGGGATAGAGAGGTCCCAGGATGGCGGATGGTCCAGCACAGAGAAGCCTAAGTGCAAGAGAGGAAAAGGAAGAGAAACTAGGGAGAGAGAATGGGAGAAGGGGAGGAAGGGGGGTCATGCACAGCTTGGCAGCTTTTAGGGCACAGAAACAAAAACAGCAGAGGGTTAGAGAAATGCAGTCGATATCATACAGTTTGCTGTCTGTTAGTTGAATTCTTGTCAGCAGGATAAACGTGGACTATAAGTACTAATGATAACAGATTAATTGAAACTGAGACCGACCCGTCGGAAGTAAAGTTGTACTATGGAAGGATAAGTATTGATTAAAAGTTAAAGGAAAAAGATGAGTTTTCAACTTAGATTTAAAGACCTCAACAGAGTCAGACTGTCTGAGGTCAACAGGGAGGTTATTCCAGAGGAAGGGGGCACGATAGGAAAAGGCCCTGCAGTCAGCTGACTTCTTTTTAACTCTGGGGACAGACTGGAGGCCTGTATTCTGAGAGCGGAGAGCATGGGATGGGATATAAGGTTTAAGGAGATCAGAGAGATAAGGAAGGGTGAGCCCATTTACAATTTAGTAAGTCATCAGAAGCACCTTAAAGTCTGATCTGACATGGATAGGCAGCCAATGAAGGAAAACTAAAATTGGTGAAATATGGTAAAATTTCTAGTTTAGTTAAGATCCTAGCTACAGCATTCTGAACCATTTGAAGCATTTTAGTAGTAGTGTGCGGTAGGCCAGACAACAATATGTTACAATAATCAAGCCTAGATTAAACAAAGGCGTGAATTAGAATCTCTGCGTCAGCCGAGTACAGAAAAGACCTAATTTTAGCTGAATGTTGTGTAAATGGAAAAAGGCCGTCTTGGTGATGATCGATATCAAAATCAGAAATACTTTATTGATCACCGAGGGGAAACTCTTTCGTTATAGCTGCTCAGTATCACGTCAATGCACACTTGACAATAGAAGGAATAAAAGTACTAAGCAAATCGAAATATAATATGCTATAATACAGGTAAGATAAATTAAGTACAAAGTGGATATAAGTATAAAAGCTAAAATAAGGGTACCATGTACCAAAGTGGATTTAGAGGTTGATAAGTAAAGAGACAAACATAACACCAAGACTCTTGTCTGTCAAACTTTGAGAAATGACAGAGTTATCAAGAGTTATTGTTACTTGATCAAACTGGTGTCCATGTCAAGCGAGGCCAATGACTAGCATCTCAGTGAGTGTTATCAGAATTTAAGAGCAGGAAATTATGTGGCCTCCAGGATTTCACAGCAGATAAACAGGCCTCCAGATTTCTAATTTGAGCATCATCATCTGCCTGTACAGGCACATACAGATGATGATCATCAGCGTAGCAGTGGAAATTAATTCCATGACTGAGTATAATTTGGCCAATAGGTGAAATATAAAGAGAGAAAAGCAGAGGGCCAAGAACAAAGCCCTGAGGTACTGCATATTTCACATCAGAAAATAATAATGTAATGATATTATTAGGGCTGCCCCCTAATAGTCAACTATAGTGTTAGATTTCATTAATCGGGTAATCGCTGACAGAGATGTCTGCCTCTCTTGAATATAATGGAACTATATGGAACTCGCTCCTCCTTGAACCGCCACCTTAACGTGGTGGAGGGGTTTGAGTACCCGAATGACCCTGGGAGCTATGTTGTCTGGGGCTTTATGCCCCTGGTAGGGTCACCCATGGCAAACAGGTCCAGGGTGACGGGTCAGACTAAGAGCGGTTCAGAAGCCCCCTATGAATTGTCAACCAAGGCCAGTTACGTCGCCCGGATTGGCGCTACCAGGGCCCCACCCTGGAGCCAGGCCTGGGGTGGGTGCTCGACGGCGAGCACCTGGTGGCCGGGCCTTTCCCCACGGGCCCGGCCGGGCACAGCCCGAAGGAGCGGCGTGGGGCCGTCCTCCGTGGACCCACCACCCGCAGGAGGATCCGTGGGGCGGTGCAGAGAGATCTGGGCGGCAGTCGAAGGCAGTGGCCGGCGACCAGATCTCCGGACACAGAAACTGGCTCTAGGGACATGGAATGTCACTTCGCTGGGGAAGGAGCCTGAGCTTGTGCGGGAGGTTGGCGTTACCGGCTAGATATAGTCGGCCTCGCCTCCACGCACAGCCTGGGCTCTGGAACCCGTCTCCTCGAGAGGGCTGGACGCTCCATTTCTCTGGCGTTGCCTGCGGGGAGGCGGCGGGCTGGTGTGGGCCTGCTCATAGCCCCACAGCTCAGCCGTCACGTGTTGGAGTTTACCCGGTGAATGAGAGGGTCGCGTCCCTCCGCCTCCGGGTGGGGACAGGTCTCTCACTGTTGTGGCGGCCTATGGGCGAGCGGCAGTGCAGAGTACCAGGCCTTCTTGGGGTCCCTGGGAGGGGTACTAGACAGTGCACCGCCCGGGGACTCCGTTGTTCTATTGGGGGACTTCAACGCCCACGTGGGCAACGACAGTGACACCTGGAGAGGGGTAATCGGAAGGAACGGCCCCCCTGATCTGAACCCAAGCGGTGTTCAGTTGTTGGACTTCTGTGCTAGTTGCAGTTTGTCCATAACTAACACCATGTTCAAGCACAAGGGTGTCCATCAGTGCACGTGGCACCTGTATAAGAAGGGGGACCGGAGGGTGTGTTCCAATCACAGAGGGATCACACTTCTCAGCCTCCCCGGTAAGGTCTACTCCAGGGTACTGGAGAGGAGAATTCGTCCGATAGTCGAACCTCGGATTCAGGAGGAGCAGAGTGGTTTTCGTCCCGGTCGTGGAACACTGGACCAGCTCTATACTCTCCATCGGGTGCTCGAGGGTTCATGGGAGTTTGCCCAACCAGTCCACATGTGCTTTGTGGATCTGGAGAAGGCATTCGACCGTGTGCCCCGGGCACTTTGTGGGAGTGCTCTGGGAGTATGGGGTCCGGGGCCCTTTGCTAAGGGCTGTCCGGTCCCTGTATAACCGGAGCAGGAGCTGTGTTCGCATTGCCGGCAGTAAGTCAGACCTGTTCCCGGTGCATGTTGGACTCCGCCAGGGCTGCCCTTTGTCACCGGTTCTGTTCATAATTTATATGGACAGAATTTCTAGGCGCAGTCAGGGGCGGAGGGTGTCGGTTTGGGAACCACAGGATCTCATCTCTGCTGTTTGCAGATGATGTCGTTCTGATGGCTTCTTCAAACCAGGACCTGCAGCATGCACTGGGACGGTTTGCAGCCGAGTGTGAAGCAGCTGGGATGAGAATCAGCTCTTCCAAATCTGAGGCCATGGTTCTTGACCGGAAAAAGGTGGTTTGCTCTCTTGGTGGGTGGGGAGTCCTTGCCTCAAGTGGAGGAGTTCAAGTATCTCGGGTCTTGTTCACGAGTGAGGGACGGATGGAGCGTGAGATTGACAGGCGGATCGGTACAGCGCCTGCAGTGATGCGGGCGCTGTATCGGACCGTTGTGGTGAAGAAGGAGCTGAGTCGAAGACAAAGCTCTCGCTTTACCGGTCAATCTACGCTCCTGCCCTCACCTATGGTCATGAGCTCTGGGTAGTGACCGAAAGGACAAGATCGCGGATACAAGCGGCGAAATGGGCTTCCTCCGCCGGTGGCTGGGCGCTCCCTTAGAGATAAGGTGAGGAGCTCAGTCACATGGGGAGCTCGAGTAGAGCCGCTGCTCCTCCACGCCGAGAGGAGCCAGCTGAGGTGGCTAGGGCATCTGATCCGGATGCCTCCTGGACGCCTCCCTCGGGAGGTGTTCTGGGCATGTCCCACCGGGAGGCGGCCCCGGGGAAGACCCAGGACACGCTGGAGGGACTATGTCTCTCGGCTGGCCTGGGAACGCCTCGGGATCCCCCCGGAGGAGCTGGAGGAAGTGTCTGGAGCGAAGGAAGTCTGGGAGTCCCTGCTTAGACTGCTGCCCCCGCGACCCGGCCCCGGATAAGCGGAAGAAAATGGATGGATGGATGGATGGATATATGGAACTCAGCTTGTGGTGCTCAAAACGCCAAAAAAATACATTTGAAAAACTCTACAGCAATGTCTCTTTCCAGAAATCATGACCCGGTAATCCACAGACCTTGTTGTGAGCAGTTTCATGTAGGAACTACTACTACTAGAAATCCCTGTTGGATCGCAGCAGCCTCCCGGACTCCCTGTTGGATTGCAGCAGCCCCCAGGTCTCCCGGTTGGATTGCAGCAGCCCCCTGGACTCCCGGTTGGATTGCAGCAGCCCCCTGGACTCCCTGCTGGATTGCAACCGCCTCCTTCCCCAGTTGGATCGCAGCAGCCAACCGGGGAAGCACATATCCAGCCCCGGGCGGTTCGCCTGAGGTCTACCACTTGTCCCTTGTTCTGCATTTGGGTCCTTAGACTGTGCACTATAACTGCCACAGGAAGTCATTCCTGCCTGTGGCCATTAAACTCTTTAACTCCTCCCTCTAAGTGTTAGTCTATATGACCCTAAGTCACTAAACTGGACATTGGATCATTAACATCACTGCAAAACTTGAAATAATTGTGCAGTATTCTCTGTTTAACTCTCCTGTGCAATATACTCTGTTTTCAGTTTAAAATTCCCTATTTATTGAGATTTATTCATACTTCTATTACTGCTGTGCAATATCCACCATCTCATAATCATCTTAATAAGCTACAGTTAACTTGACAATACTCATTATTGCACTATTACTTATTACTTATATTATTACATTGTATTATACCATACATACTTATCAACCTCTAAATCTACTTTGGCACTTACACTTATTTTAGCTTTTATACTTATATCCACTTTGTACATAATTTATCTTACCTGTATTATAGCATATTATATTTTGATTTGCTTAGTACTTCTATTCCTTCCATTCTCAAGTGTGCATTGGCGTGATAGTGAGCAGCTGTAACGAAAGAGTTTCTCCTCTGGGATCAATTAAGTATTTCTGATTCTGATTCTGAGGTAAGTGAGAATATGTTTTTTGTTAATTAGCGGACGAATCCTTTAAGTTCAAGGTTCAAGGTCAACACAGGGCTGCAATGAAATTAAAGTTAAAGCCACTTTCACGCTACACACAACATAAATACAAATATTTAAAATTAGAATAGAATAAAAATAAAAACAATATACATATATGTACAGTTACTTATATACATATATTATACAAGGTAGTGGTATGGTAAATGTGCAAAACCAGCATAACAGAAAGTTCCATGTCATTTGTTTATGGTGCGGAAGATGAAGTGGCGTTGAGGAGTCTCACAGAGGGAGGGAAGAAGCTTGTGGGAGAAATTTTGGGGTGACTAATGGGTTTATGAGTGTAATAGAATTTATGGCACTTTTACTAAAGTATGGTTTCACAAAGGAGGCCTCAGGATTTGTGATTATGTTGTTTTGGGTTATGGGGCACTAGATGTTCCTAACATATGATAGAAATGTCCCAGATGTCTCTGTTCTTTTAATACTGATAACTTGGGATGGAGACAGTCTCTTTCTTTGTGTCATCTATAGATGATGTAACCTGTAAACCACCACCCACTGTTCTGGTATAAGAAGTGTACCTTTTGGATGCAAAGTTAAGTATTGTGTAGGCTGTCCCCTGTGTACACGCTGCGCAGGCACCTCAACTCACCGATATCACTGATGCTCAGTAGATCAATGATCTTCTGAGCGGTTTTAATCACCCACTGCAGAGCCCTCCGGTCCTGGGCCATGCACATCCCATGCCAGTTTGTAATATTTCAAGTCAGGATGCTTTCTATTGCTCCTCTGTAAAGGTTAACAAGAACTTGGTATGGAATTTTGCCTTCTTAAGTTTCCTTAAGAAATACAGCCGTTTCTGAGCTTGCTTTACCAGGTTGGAGATGTGTGATGTCCATGACAGGTTCTCTGTGATGCTGATTCTTGCAGGAACTGGAGGCCACCGGGCTGCCGACTGGGAACCAGGCCGGACTGCTGACGGCTCAGGGTCACTGGGCAGTGGTGCAGATGAGCAGCTGGGCAGTGGTGCAGATGAGCATCGGTGGGAGCCATGCTTCCTCCTGGAGGGTTTCCCAGAAGGTGCCAAGACAGCAATGGACTGAGGTACCACCTGGTTTGCAGGCTGAGATGCTGACCGGAGACTAGCATGCAGGAGGTAAGCATGCAGGGATATTAGCTGGGGACTAGCAGGCTGGGGTGCAGGCTGATGACTGACAGGACGGTGTGCAGGCTGATGACTGGCAGACCAGATGCAGTCTGATGACTGCGAGGGCCACCAAGAGCCAGGTGGGTGCCGAGGTATGGGTTTGGAGCTGGGACCAATTCAGGACAGGCAGATTGCAGGCTCACGTAACCAAGCCTGACTGATAAAGGGCTAGTAGGCAAGGAGTCAGGCTGGTTTCTAGCAGGCCGGGAGTCAGGCTGGTTTCTAGCAAGCCGAGAGTCAGGCTGGTTGCTAGCAAGCCGGGAGTCAGGCTGGTTGCTAGCAAGCCGGGAGTCAGGCTGGTTGCTAACAGGCTGGGAATCATGCTGAGGATGGGGAGCAGTCAAAAAGTCCTTGGCCCACTCAGGAACAGAGTCCCCCAGCCAGGGCTTGGAGGACACAGCAAAAAGCGCACCAGCTATGGCTGTCTGCCTGGACTGTTCACTGCTGGCTGTCCTCCAACACCCCCGCAAGCTCCAAAGGTCCAAGACCGGTTCGTCCAGCTCGTCGTGGTGTCTGCTGGGTCCATATATATGGTCGGGTCATTCTGATATAGTGCACAGTCTAAGGACCCAAATGCAGAACACAAGGAAGTGGTATGTGGATGAGGTAGCATCCGTTTTTATTATAAACTGCAAGCAAACACTGGGGGATCTGAGCTCTTCCAGAGTGGTGAGGCTCCGGCGATGGGAACAGGGAGGTGAAGGTTCTGGCTTGGCTGGAGTAGCGTGGCAGGCAGAACAGGACGGGCAGCTGACTTGTGTAGAGTGGCAGACAGCAGTCAAAAGAGAGAGCAAATCCAAAGGCAAATGCATCCGACAGGGAGCAGGCAAAATACCAAAGTCCACAATCCAGGCAAGGTCCAAGAAAACAAAGAGTCAGTCCGACAAAACTTACTGGGAACAAAATCCAGGATGCGTGACACAGGAAGAAAGCACAACCAGAATGCACATGACAAGGGCAACAACCCAAAAATGAACAAAGGAAAAACCCCGGACTAAATACACTGAGGTAAGGGAGAAAATGAGACACAACAACAATCAAGTTAGGGCCAACATTCAAAACTGGAGGGACAGAAAACAAAGACAGGAAGTAAACCTACAAGACACACAAGGAAACAGGACAAAACCTGTGGTGCCTTTTGGGGGGATGAGTCTTTCGCTGAAGGTACTCCTTTGTTTGACCAGCACATCATGGAGTGGGTGGGAGACACTGTCCAAGATGGCATGTAGTTTGGCCAGCATCCTCCTCTCTGACACCACCGACAGAGAGTCCAGCTCCACCCCCACAATGTCACTGGCCTTAAAGATTAGTTTGTTGAGTCTGTTACCGTCTGCTACCCTCAATCTGCTGCCCCAGCATGCAACGGCATACAGGATAGCACTGGCCACCACAGACTCATAAAACATCCTCAGCATTGTCCGGCAGATTTTGACGGACCTCAGCCTCCTCAGAAAATAGAGGCGGCTCTGGCCCTTCCTGTAAAGCACTTGGGTGTTCTTAGCCCAGTCCAGTTTATTGTCCATGTGTACTCCCAGGTACTTGTAATCCTCTACAATATCCACACTGACCCCCTGATGGAAACCAGGGTCACTGGTGCCTTGGCCCTTTGTAGGTCTACAACCAGCTCCTAAGACTTTGTCGCATTGAGCTGCAGATGGTCCTGCTCACACCATGAGACAAAGTTACCCACCACAGCCCTGTACTCAGTCTCATCACCACCGCTGTTACATCCCACCACAGCAGAGTCATCAGAAAACTTCTGAAGGTGGCAGGACTCTGTGTGGTAGCTGAAGTCTGTGGTGTAGATGGTAAAGAGGATGGGAGAGAGGACAGTCCCCTGAGGGGCCCCAGTGTTACTGACCACGGTGTCCGACACACAATGCTGCAGACGCACATGCTGTGGTCTCCCAGTCAGGTAGTCAACAATCCAGGACACAAGGGGGACATCCACCTGCATCGCTGCCAGCTTCTCACCCAGCAGGGCTGGCCGGAATGGTGTTGAAAGCACTGGAGAAGTCAAAAAACATGATCCTCATCGTGCTTGCTGGCTTGTCCAGGTGGGTGTGGATGCGGTTCAGCAGGAAGATGATGGTGTCCTCAACTCCCAGCCAGGGCTGGTAGGCATGTGAAGGACTCCACATAGCTGGGGGGCACAGGCTTTTAGCACCCCGGGACAAACGCCATCAGGGCCTGAAGCCTTGTTTGAGTGGAGTTTCATCAGCTGTCCTCTCACCTGATCAGCAGTCAGGCACACAGCAGAGGTTACAGGCGGGGGGGGGTCTTCAGTCTGGAGAGGGACGTTAGCTTGAAATCCAGTTGAGAGGGGAGTAGGACTCGCCCAGGAAGATGGAGGAGGGGGGATCAGTGGACTCAGAAGAGTCTGAGGGCCGACAGCAGCTGAGTTAGAGGGGGAATGAGCAGGAGCCGGTGTGTCGAATCTCTTAAAGAACAGATTAAGTTCGTTGGCCTTGTCCAAGCTGTCTGCATCCTTAGAGTAGTTATGTAGTTGAAGCGCTTTGAGTGGTCAGAAAGATTAGAAAGGCGCTATATAAGTACAGTCCATTTACCATTTACCTTAACGTTAGCATACAGCAGGTCCAGTGTCCTCTCCTCTCTAGTAGGATAACTCACATACTGGGTGATATTAGTCACTGTTGTTGAAACACTGACATGGCTGAAGTTACCCGAGATTAATATGAGTGCACTCGGGTGTTGAGTCTGGAGTTGTGCTATGGCGGTGTAAATGGCGTTGCACGCCGATGCCAGGTTAGCAGAGGGGGGGATGTAAACAGCCACAACAATGGCATGTGAGAAATCATGTGGCAGATAATATGGCCAGAGTCCCACAGCTAACAGTTCAATGTCTGGGCTACAGATACTCTGCTTGATAGTAACATGACCAGGGTTACACCATCTGTTGTTGACCAGCACAGCAAGCCCGTCGCCTTTCCGCTCACCGCTCCCGGTGTGATCCCTGTCGGCCCGAACAGTCTGAAAGCCGTCGATGGAAACGTTATGGTCCGGGATATCCTGGTGTAGCCATGTCTCAGAGAAGCACATCAAACTACACTCACGGAACTCCGTCTGACTCCGGGCTAACGCCGTTAGCTCGTCCATTTTATTTGCCAGTGATACCTGTAATGGTATCAAGCCAAGATAGTTTTGGTTTTGTTTACCCAGGTTTTGGAATATTCGTCTGAGATTTCTGACCCCACCCCATTACAATGGAGTGGAATGGAATTGAGTTTGTGCTGCCAACAGTACTGAAAAATGGCATTTAAAAAATTCAACAGCAACACTCCTATTCGGAAACAATGTAACCTTTACTCTGGATAATCCATGCAATACATTGTCAATGGTTTTCAGGATAATTTCTTTGGTAGAAAGTAGTTCCAATGAAAACTGTTGACAGTGAGAAGACACATTGCTGCAGATTTTTTATATATGTAATACAGACAATTCATATATAATTTAAATATATATGTATGGAGAGAAGTGAGAAAAATTCCCAAATTAAATCAATATGTCAGAGAATTTGATCACCACCGTTCTGTGTGCAATGAAAAACAATGAACTTCAGCCTTAGATAGAAAAATATCCTAATTCTTCCACATTTTTACAGGTTACTTGGCTCAGCTTGACTCCACAGATGAAGGAGTCATTTGGAGGATTGTTAACTGAATGTTTGTTAGGAGACTGCATTCTCTTTTGTCCCACAATCCTGACAGCCATTGAACGCAGCATTAGCCAGTCTGACCTGTGACCCGGATGTCACCAGATCAATAAAAAGGTCAGCAATCATTTGTTCTGTCTCTCTATCTCCTGGAATTTTCACTGCGGCATACAGCCGTGTCTGTCTCCCTCTCAGTGCGGCATGCTCACCAGCAGACACCCAACTGAACTCTCTCCTCCTTACTTTGCCGTGTAATCTTCTCAGAGCAGAAACACGCAGCAGAACCAAAGTCTTTGATCTTACTGCAGAGACGCAAAAGCCTGCTAGCTCTCTGCAACAAAGTTTAGCGCCAATGGCTGCCACACACAAAGCTGCCAGCTAACTTCACATGCTAACAGAAGCATGAAGCAAGTTAACGCCTGCACAGCAAAAGACGCTTCCACAGTGGAACCGCAATTCTTCCCAGCTTGGCTCGTCTACAACAGACTGACAGCTAACAGCAGCACCAAAGCCACCTCTCTTTCCCTCCCACGGACAGGTAACGTAACAACTGGGCATAGCATAGAGTAACACTGTACTTGACTAAGCACAGGACTGTTTAGTAAATGATGTACATGTACTGATGTGTTTTTGTTGATAGGTTTTGTTGTTGTGATGTGTTTATATAATAATAATAAAACTTTATTTATAGAGCACTTAGACAAGTACAAAGTGCTTCACAGAGAGAGAAATAAAATACCACAGTGAATCTTAGAAAAGGTTTCAGTCGTAGTCATCTGGAGACTGTTTTCAGAATCAAGATGTTTCCGCTCCCATCCGGAAGTCATTCTCAATTGTGAAAAAAAGGAACGGGAACTCAGAAATTTGGGGTGGGCACTTCTTGGGCTCTATGTTGTAATGTCCGGATTACCCAGCTTGTGCTGTAACTCACACCATCCATTACAGCACAAGCTGAGTGTAATCCGGACATTACAACATAGAGCCCAAGAATTGCCCACCGGCTCAGAGGGTAAGAAGAAAGAGGAAAGGCATGCTCTCAGCCTGTGGTTATCCTACTTGGGCTATCAACAAAGTTAAAAGAGCCAAAAAAACAGGACAAAAGGGGAACAGAACCAAGAAGGAAAGGTGTCTACCTTAGTTTTCATCCTGGACTCGGGAACAGAAAAGAAGGCCCTTGCCCGAAGATCTCAAACTACGCAAAGGTTCATAAGGGACAAAAAGGTCTAAAATGAAGGAACCATGGATTGGAGCCAGGCCATGAAGAGCCTTAAAAGTAATCAATAAGATCATAAAATCAATCCTAAAAAACTGGGAGGCAATGGAAAGAGGTTAAAACAGGTGTGATGTGATCATACCTCTTGGTCCTGGTTAAAAGCTGAGCAGCTGAGTTCTGTACAGTCTGCAGTCGTTTCAAAGTTTTTTTGTTAGGACAAGTGAACAGACTGTTACAATAATCAAGGCGTGAGGAGATAAAAGCATGTACAACAATTTCTGCATCACTAAAATTTAAAATAGATCGGATTTTTGCAATATTTCTGAGGTGATAAAAACATCATTGGACACGCTTAGTGATATGTTGCTCAAAACATAAGTTGCTATCAAAGAGGACACCAAGCACTCTTGCCACAGGCTTGATATGTTGCGACAGATAATCAGTAGGCAGTATTTGTTTAGTGGTATGTTGGGGCCCAATAACAAGGAATTCAGTTTTATTTGAGTTGAGATGAAGAAAATTTATCGACATCCAATTTTTTATTTCAGACAGTCAGGTCAGTGGGCTTGACAGGGAGGTACAACTGTGTGTCATCCGCATAACAATGAAAATAAATCCCATGTCTGCGGATGACATCACACAAGGGGAGCATATATAAGGAGAACAGTATTGGTCCCAGAATTGAACCTTGAGGCACACCATAGTTGATATGGGAAAAGGATGACGTGAAGAATTTCCTATTGGACAAATAAGATGAGAACCAGTTTTGTGCAGTGCCAGATATGCCCACCCAGTACATCAGTCTATCTAGCAGAATGCCATGGTCAATAGTGTCAAAGGCAGCACTTAAGGACAACAGCACAAGAATTTAACACATGCCTGCGTTGGCATTCATTAAAAGGTCATTAGTGACTTTGAGAAGGGCTGTCTCAGTGCTATTGCCATAGTTAGCCACTATGCCCCCTGATCCTTTTGTGCTCTTCTGTATCTGCCTTCCCCTGTGTTTCCTGGCGGTCCCCTGTCCGTCTTGTTTGTGTAAGTGTGTGTATGTGTGTCTGTGTATGTGTCTGGGTTCTGGGCTGGTTTCCAGATCTCCCGGCTGCTATTGATTACCGACACACCTGATCATCATCATCATCATCAACCACCACAGTTATCTACCGGGCTCATCCTCATTCCAGCGCCAGATCGTTTTCGTACCCAGTACGCGCTATACGTAACGGCTCACGTAAGAAACCTTTTTGAAGTTTACCTGTACTTACTTTATGGTAACTTTGTTTGTCTCCGTCATAGACCTCTGTGCTGCCGGTGATCACTTCCTTGTTCCACGGCCATCGGACTCTAGTCCCAGTCTCATCATGTCTTCCCCCGATCAGCCCAGCTTTCAACCACGCCAGCCAGCCCAGAAGCCGCTTCCCCGGTCTCCGCTCAAAGCACCATCATCCAGCCTCCGTCCAGTCCAGTCGAGCTCTCCGTACAACAACGCACTTCGCCAGACACGCCGCTGTCTCCTGATCCATCTGCACAATAAAACTGTTCAGACCTTGATCTGCTCTGTCCATGTGTCCTGCTTTTGGGTGCCAAGTTTGTTCCGCATAACAGCTATGGTACTGATGAAAGCCAGATTGGAACTTTTCAAAGGTATTATTGTTTTCCACAGCAGCAAGAAGCTGCTTAGAATTTATTTTTTGAGAACCTTGGAAATGAAAGGCAGTTTGGAGATCGGACGATAATTATATAATAATAATAATAATTATAATAAAACTTTATTTATAGAGCACTTAGCAAAACAAAGTACAAAGTGCTTTAGTTATCCAGGAGGGTGGGATCAAGCCCAGGTTTTTTTTAGGACTGGTTGGACACAAGCAGTTTTAAAGTAATCTGGGATGCAGCCAGTAGACAGCGAGCTGTTCAAAATAGTTAACAAATGGGACGCAATACAATCCATAACTTCCAATAAGAACCTAGTTGGGATTTTGTCCAGAGGGCTGGAAGATACTCTCATAAGAGACATGATGTCTGTGAGTTCAAGCAGAGTAACAGCAGAAAAATTGCTCAAGAATCCCTGAGCGGGTGATCCACATCTAAAAAGGCAGGATTAGGGGTAATACCAGATCTTATTAACTCCACCTTTTCAGCAAAGTACAAAAGAAACTTTTCACAATCAGCATCACAATCAGCAGGGGCACAAGAAGAAGCTGGGTTAGCTAACTGATCCACAGTCTTAAATAGGAATCTGGGGTTGTGCTGATGGGCAGAAATAAGTGCAGAGAAATGAAGTGTTCTTGCATCCTTCACCATCCTATTAT
The DNA here is from genome assembly GCA_027580175.1 of Siniperca scherzeri. Taxonomy (NCBI): domain Eukaryota; kingdom Metazoa; phylum Chordata; class Actinopteri; order Centrarchiformes; family Sinipercidae; genus Siniperca; species Siniperca scherzeri. Next base: position 33,323,309 of record CM050846.1, read on the forward strand.
AAAGGAGTAATAACTCTTTCATAGCCACAAAGTGGACCCGGAGACCTGATTTCTTCCATCTGTGTTCCTTTTACAGCTTTGAATACTGTCATTTAACCATGGCTGTTTTCTAGTCTTTGAGTTTGGTCTATTTTTCAGAGGAGCTATGAGATCTAAGGTTGAAGAACACAGGTAGATAAAAGAATCAACCAAATTGTTGGTGTTGGAGGAGTCAGGAAACACATTGCCAGGAGAATTCAACAGTGTACAGAATTTTGAGGCACTATGCTCATTAAGGGCATGTGTGTACTTAGAGCGGGATAAGACAGTACTAGCAGCCTGTAATTCACAGTTAAATACAATGCATAGGTTATCAGATACAAACATGTCCCTGATTTCCATAGATGGTATTCTCAGACCCAGACTAAAGACTAGGTCTGTTGTGTGGCCAAGGGAATTAGTTTGGCCAGACACATGTTGTTGAAAGTTAAAAGACTTAGTGATATTTAAAAAATCAACAGCAAGGGCATTAGAAGACTCATCAACATGAATATTAAAATCAACACAAAGAACAATTCTATCATAATTTAAAACAAGACTGGTTTAGGGTGGTGATAAATAATAGCAAATATGACCAGGAGGTCATTAAACATGAGCACTTCAAAGGAGGAAAAATCATGCAAGCTATGAGGTTACACTTTAAATACTTCCTATAGACAGTAACAAGGCCACCACCACGACCACAATTCCTAGGGCGGCTAAAGCTGTCATAATCTGGAGGGCACAATTCAGCAAGCTGACTGTGATCACCAGGACGTAACCAGGATTCTGTTAAAAACATGAAATCTAAATCATGATAAAATCATTTAAAATAAATGTTTTGTTAGAGAGTGATCTTACATTGAGAAGATCCATCTTAAAAAGTCTGTCCTGGATCTTTATTAAATTATTATTATTGCTGTGTCGTCTGTCTGTTTCGTATTAAGGACCTTTGCAAAATTACCACAGGAATTTTAAAAGTAGCGCTAGAGGGCTCAAAATAGCAGCACTATGATCAGTCCCCAAGGGGGATTTAGTGACAGCAGAGGGTGCGTGGCTGTATATCAGCATAGTTGTGGGGATGAGAGGAGGCAGAGTCGATGATCGTGGAGACTGGAGACTTTGCACCATGTCTGTCCTTGCAGGCTACAGTCCAGTGCTCCAGTTGACGTTGAGTCGAACTCACCGGAACCTTCTCACCACCCCCGCCGACGAGTGACCGTGCATCCACTGGGGCTCGGCAAAGAGTAAAAATGGCCATTGCTTTGGGCTTTGCACCCATGAGGAGCCACAGATCTTCAGGCTTAGCTGAAACAGCTTCATGCTCCGGGACGCCAGTAATGATGGAGCCGAGCCACGAAAGAGTGGGATCATTGTCCAGTACTGGAGTGGAGCAGTTGGGATGAGATGGGGATAGTTGCATTCCGGTTACCGCAGCCAGAGGAGCTGAGGACTGTTAGGTGTTTTGCCTGGGCCGAGGCGACAGTGGAGAACTCCAGGATGAGCTTGTCTTTTTCTCTGAGATCGGCTTCCAGACAAGCGATACTTTTCTTCAGCTTTGAGATGGTAAGGTGGCAAGATCCACACTCAGCCATCACACTTGCAGTTAGTCCGTAAAAGTGCTAAAAGCTTAAACTCCTTAATAAAAGCGACCAGCTAGCCTAGCTCGGGCTAAAAACAAACCTAGCTGAGCTAGCAGCAGTGGAGGCAGTCCGGTAAACTTAAAATCACTTAAGATCCATATGTTTGATGACTAAAAACTTTTACCATGTTAAAACATATGGGTAAAACAATAGCCAGGAAAAAAGTGTAGCGTAGAAACGTGGCTTAAAAACTAGCTAAAATGTCAATTTATGGTGGTTTAAGACGAAGCCTCTGGTGGGCACACACAACGCCAACGCATGTGCAGATAAATAACACACACACAAGAGTTTAACTTGTTAAAGTAAATGTTTCTTATTTCATTGAATGTTGTACATTGTAGGTGGAACTGTTAATTTAGTTGCCATATGCTAAGTTGATGTTAGTTATGTTATGCTCCACACAGATTGCATGCTAACTATCTCCTTTTAACTTGGCATCGTTATCCTAAACAGACCACACATATACACCTCTAGTTTGACTTAAACACAACCACACACACGGCGGAGAGTAACTTTAAAGCTCATGCTTCACATGTTCCTTTGTTTTTGACCACGTGGGAACATGCACATGCAGACTTTATGTACTTCCTCCAAAGTCTTGGATTTAAATCCTAACAGTGTTTACTCCCGTATCAACTCATTGAAATGTGGGACACGTTTCAGGCACACACTTGGTGAAATGTTACATTTGGTCAATAAAAGTGATAACGCGGCCACTGCAAAAAGCTTTTGTGCCTACAGAGAGTTGTAGTTTGGAATTTAGTTAATGAATACAAGTTGCTTGAATGTCTCTATTTAGACCACTTGTATTACCTCCTACTACTACTGTTTCTATGACTGCTGTTTTCAGCTAAACCGACACAATTGGAATATATATGTTTTCTAGTATAAACTGCATTTTGACCCACAAACCAGGTGAACCTGTTATGATCCACAAAGCAGAGAGAGCAAATGTCAACTGCTTTGAAGTCCATCTTACAGTTTTTCTCAATCAATTTGGTACATTTCTCCAAACTCAGGTAACAGCTCTCAAAACAGTTAACACAGTTATCAGTACACTTTGTAATTGTCCTAAACAGATAGTTAATGTTCTCAAAACACTATGCACAAAAATCCCAAATTTTATCACAGCAGTTCATACAGCCAACCAAATCTTTAATATATCAGGAAAAACATTTGTAACTTTTTCATTGTTCTTCACAAAGATCACAAGCATTTTTGTACCATTTTCAAAACACAACAAACAAAACTCTGTGAATTGTAAAATAGTCAGTTGCACACCATGTGTCTTCAATTAATGCCAAATTGTTATCTGATGAGTTAGTATTAAACTCAACACAGAAAAAGCCAATTTCCTAATTGTTCACACAGCTGTCTTACGTAATTACAACAACTACAAAAGGGGAAGAGAAGAAGAACAAAGAAGACAAATGAGGAGATACAGTAAGACAAAAAAAGTATGAGCAGTGGAAACAGAAGAGGTTTAAGAGTGATAGGTGGTGGCCAGGGTAGAGGGAGAAGAGGAAGAGGAAGAGGAGATAGAGAAAAAGGAGATAGAGAAAGAAGAGCTGAAGATGTAGGAGGAAGAGCGAGAAGAGCTGAGGATGTAGGAAGAGGAGAAGAGATTGAAGAGATGGATAGATTGGAGGGCAATGGTATAGTGGAAAGAGAAAATATAAGAAGAGGTGGACAGGGAGGAAGAGGAGGGCATAGAGGAAGAGGAGGCCAAGGTGTAAGAGGAGGGAGGAGAGGTAGAATGAGGGTAGGGTACACGCGTGTTTCAAATGAAATCAGAGCCACACTTATTGACCATGTCATAAATCATGGTCTCTCACTGAGAGAAGCTGGCCAGAGAGTTCAGCCCAATATAAACAGATCCACAGTGGCTTCAATTATCCGTACATTTCAGAGGGAAAACCGGTAAGTAACTATATCATTCTACTTTTACAATGAGAGTCCATGTAGTCTTGTTTGACATAGGTCTAGATCTCTACAGTAAATGTGCCTGCTTGTCCAAACCTTTTTCAGAATTGAAGTTAGAGAACATTCAGGTGGGCGAACAAGACTTTTTTCAGTTGAACAAGAGCATGCCATTGTTGACATGGTGGTCCAGAACAACACCCTCCGCCTCAAAGAAATTCAGTAAAGAATAACACAGGACAGTCAACTGTTCCACAATATCCACCAATGCAGTCTCTCCACAATTAACCGTGTTCTAAGAAGAAATGATATCCGAATGAAGCAAGTATACAAAGTGCCCTTTGAGAGGAACTCCGTTAGAGTGAAGGAGTTGCGATTCCAGTTTGTTCAAGTATGTGCAACCCAATTACTGCAATTTTACTGTCAACTCAAAGATATATTTTTCCTGAATTTTAAGTATGTGCCCATAAACTATTCCATGCTACTATATGTGAAAAGATTTAGGCATATCTATGTATACTGCTGCTTCAAAGTGTGAACTCGAACTTCAGCAACAATTTCACAGTAGTATTGACTGCAATCAATGCCATTACTGTAAAACACAAATTTACTATATTTTACCTTGTGTTCTTTTTACTCTAGAGAATCTTGGAGTTGGATAGCAGTGCAACTCATTATGAGTACCTGTATATTGATGAAGCAGGCTTCAATCTTCAAAAAAAAAGGAGAAGAGGGAGAAATGTGATTGGCCATCGTGCTACAGTCAATGTCCCTGGACAACGAGGAGGCAACATCACTCTCTGTGTAGCAATTTCTACAACTGGTGTTGTGGCACACAATGCTGTCTTGGGACCATACAACACAGCAAGGCTCCTACATTTTTTAAACCTCCTCAATGAAATCCTCTTTCCGCTGGGTGATCAGGAGCAAATGGTGCGGAATTTTGTAGTTGTTTGGGACAATGTCTAATTCCACCATTCAGCACTAGTGCGAGAGTGGTTTGAGAATCACCCACAATTCAGGATGGTGTTTCTTCCACCATATTCTCCTTTCCTGAATCCAATTGAGGAATTCTTCTCCTCTTGGAGATGGAAAGTACATGATCGCAACCCTTACAACCAAGTAAGTCTTCTTCAAGCGATGGAAGAGGCCTGTGGAGATATTGGGGCACAAGCATGTCAAGGATGGATACAGCATTCAAGGCGTTTTTTCCCACGATGCATGACTCGTGAAAATATTTTCTGTGATGTTAATGAAATTCTCTGGCCAGATGTAATTGAGAGGCATGATCAATAAGTGTGGAACGGCTGGATAGCTCGATTTGGTAGGCCACGGGACATTCACACGGGGGAACAAGGGTTCGAATCCCCCTCGGAGCAATGAGCAATGGCAATCAAGGTCTGCGTCAGGTGTTGGGGGACCAGGGCATCGAGACGACAAATGGGCTACTGGAACAAGAAGGAGATGGGCGAGATGCGATAAGGCTCTGTTGGAATGCTACTACTCCAGTAACCCTAGTCAGAGGGGTTACATGCACAGGATGTGGGATGAATGGTTACTTCGAAACCCACAATCAAGGCTTCACAACTCTAGACAACTATCATAACTTGAGATTGATGAGATACAACACAAATGCTACGGCAAGGGGGAGCCAGGACTACAGGTACGAAGCCCCAAGAGAAATCCCGCTGAACGAGGCAGCGACTGACCTGAAAGATAAGATCATGGCGAGGATGAATACAAGGCAACCCCGACGCCAACTACAACGGCTAGAAGATGTGAATGCAGCATTGAGAGCGATCCCTACCACAACCATCACTGAAACCAATGAGCTGATATACGCCTCAGCAGCAGTGATCCTAGAGATGCTTGGCTACAAGAGCAACCATGGGAGCCATGAGAGACAGTACCCACCATGGAAACGAAGGTTGGAGGCAAAAATCAAGGAGGCCCGGAGAGAAGTGAGCCAACTGACAGAGGCTGAGAGAGGTGCAATGAGAAAGCAAGTACCCAAGAAGTACAACCAGATGCCCATACCTGAAGCACTCGAAACTGCCAAACAAAGGCTCCAAGCCTTGGCCAGCCGCCTAAGGAGATACACGAGAGATAATGAAGTCAGAAGAATAAACCGGCTGTTCGCAACTCAACCTGCGAAAGTGTACGCTCAATGGCAGGGTAATAACAGCAGAGCAGACCCACCAAGGCTGAAAACGGAGCAGTACCGGAAAAGTATATGGGAGAGGGAGGCATCACAAAACAGCGATGCACAGTGGCTGGCGGCTCTGAGAAAGGACCACAGCAACCTCCCTGAACAGAATCCAGTCACCATCACAGCGGCAGACATCCAAGAAAGAGTCTCAGGTATGAAGAACTGGACAGCACCGGGCCCTGACAGGATTCACACCTACTGGCTAAAGAAGTTCACTGCACTCCACGCACCCTGAATGGCTTACCGAAGGGCGCACAATCCTGATCCTGAAGGATCCTGCAAAGGGTACAGTCCCATCCAACTATCGGCCAATAACCTGTCTCTCCACAACATGGAAGCTCATGTCAGGCATCATCGCGGCTAAGATAAGTGGACACATGGATCAATACATGAGCAAAGCACAGAAGGGCATTGGGCAAAGGAACCAGAGGAGCCAAACACCAACTCCTGGTTGACAGAACAGTCACCCAAGACTGCAGAACCCGACACACCAACCTGTGCACTGCCTGGATTGATTACAAGAAAGCATATGACTCAATGCCACACATGGATCACTGAATGCTTAGAGATGTACAACATCAACAGGACTCTAAGAGACTTCATTGCAAACTCGATGAGGCTGTGGAAAAACGCCCTTGAGGCCAATAGCAAGCCACTTGCACAAGTATCCATCAAATGTGGCATATACCAAGGAGATGCTCTGTCCCCACTGCTGTTCTGCATAGGTTTTGAACCCCCTCAGCCAAATATTCAACAAGACTGGCTATGGATACCGACTCAGGAATGGGGCCACCATCAGTCACGGGGCATCGACTCACTGATCCACACCACCAGGATCTACAGCTCTGACATTGGGATGTTATTCGGGCTTGAGAAGTGCAGTCGAATGGTGACAAAGAGAGGGAAGGTAGTCCACACAGAAGGGGTCTCACTCCCAGAAGGAACAATAGCAGACATTGAGGATGGTTACAAGTACCTTGGAATACCACAGGCAAATGGCAACCTCGAAGAGGTAACAAGGAAGACAGCAACTGCCAAATACCTCCAACGAGTAAGGCAAGTCCTAAGAAGTCAGCTCAATGGCAAGAACAAGGCCCAGGCAATAAACAGCTACGCCCTGCCAGTGATCAGATACCCTGCGGGAATAATAAGGTGGCCAAAGGAAGAGATACAGACCACAGACGTTACGACGCGAAAGCTCCTCACCATGCATGGAGGGTTCCATCCCAAATCCAGCACCCTGAGACTGTACGCTAGCCGTAGGGAAGGCGGCCGTGGACTAGTGAGTGTGAGAGCCACTATCCAGGATGAAACATCCAAGATCCACAAGTACATCCAAGATAAGGCCCCAACAGATGACGTGCTCAGGGAATGTCTCAGGCAATGGGGAACAGAGGAAGACGTGCTGGAGGAGGGACCATCATGGGAGGACAAACCCCTACACGGGATGTACCACCGGAACATAACTGAAGTGGCTGATATCAAGAAGTCCTACCAATGGCTAGAGCGGGCTGGATTGAAGGACAGCACAGAGGCACTCATCATGGCTGCACAGGAGCAGGCCCTGAGCACCAGAGCGATAAAGGCCCAGATCTACCACACCAGACAAGACCCAAGGTGTAGACTGTGCAAAGAGGCCCCTGAGACAATCCAGCACATAACTGCAGGGTGTAAGATGCTGGCTGGAAAAGCATACATGGAGCGCCATAACCAAGTGGCTGGCATAGTGTACAGGAACATCTGCACTGAGTATGGACTGGAAACCCCGAGGTCAAAGTGGGAAAGGTGGTAGAGAATGATCGAGCCAAGATCCTGTGGGACTTCCAGATCCAGACTGACAGAATGGTAATGGCGAACCAGCCTGACATTGTGGTGGTGGACAAACAGCAGAGGAAAGCCGTTGTGGTTGACGTGGCAATACCAAGTGATGGCAACATCAGGAAAAAGGAACATGAGAAACTAGAGAAGTATCAAGGGCTCAGAGAAGAGCTGGAGAAGGCCTGGAAGGTGAAGGCATCAGTGGTGCCCGTGGTCATCGGAGCACTCGGGGCAGTGACCCCCAAACTGGAGGAGTGGCTACAGCAGATCCCTGGAAGAACACCAGACATCTCGGTCCAGAAGAGTGCAGTACTGGGAACAGCAAAGATACTGAGAACCCTCAAGCTCCCAGGCCTCTGGTAGAGGACCCGAGCTCGAAGGATGAGACCACCAGCGGAGGGTGAAGGACAAAGTTTTTTTTATATATATATATATATATATATATATATATGTGTGTATATATATACTGTATATATTATATATATATATATATATATATATATATATATATATATATATATATATATATATTTATTTGTGTGTGTGGGGTGACAACTTATTGTTATACACCTGAACTCATGGACTCATACACCAAAACATGTATTTTCATTTATTTCTTTGTGTATCTTCAGCTGAATTTGTTATAAAATCAACAGAGAACACACTTTTAGTTTTGATGTTAATATTGAATTTTAATAAATGCATTACTAGAATAAAATGCTGTGTTTCATTGTGCAGTGAATACTTAACGGTTTCGCCAGCATAAGAGTGTGTTAAGTGTGCTGTGTTAACTGTTTTGAGAGCTGTTACCTGAGTTTGGAGAAATGTACCAAATCGATTGAGAAAAACTGTAATACATTATGATCACATCGCATATGTATGTTGAAAGATTTATTGGTTGCTGTAATCATTCTTCTCCATCCTGACCGTGAAGCAATGACTTCGTAGATTGACTTACTGTAAGAAGATGGGGGGCATGCACAGTCCTTGCGTGAAAATGCATTCTGAAGTTCATCTGAAGCTAATATGAGGCTTCAGTTGTATGACGTAGACTAATCCCTGTTTGTCAAAATGATCACAGTACATTCATTACACATGTTTAAGACTTTTTGTTTTATTTGGTGTTTTAAGGTGAAAACTGGAAAAACTCAGCAGACACAGTCCAGTCATTTTTCTTATTCTTTCCATCTCATTTGTAATATAACCCTCTGCCATGACACATTATAGTATACTCATTAGCACTTGGATTCTGACAGTAAGCACTTTGTAATTCATGTGTGGAGGTAAAGAGTGAACTGAGATATACAATCAAGCATATTTGAAACATGTGGGACACCATTCATTCACAATGATGGTGGAGCCCAGACCAAGGACAGCTGAGTTCCTCCACCACAGACACCAAGACCCAGGCAGAACACACACTCCCACTCAAAGCTGGGACCCCATCTCCGTGGGTTAGCAAATGTGGCTTCAGAATTAGACACATCTATCACGTTTTCCTTAATGACTGAGCCATTAAAGATTTTACTTTTGCTGTTCTCAATGTCTGGTAGGTTTGTGTAGGGAAATGTCTGCTAGCATACAGGAAGTCACTTGTGTAATGTCTGTGGTTTGTTTGGAATATAAAAGAAGCTGTGTCTCAATTCAGAGCCTTCCCCATTGGAAGGACACCGCCCATAAAGGAGTGTCCTTCAAACAACGCTGGGTTACCAACCTAGCTAAGGGAACTACTACCCTAGGGGCCCTGAAAGCTTACTGCAAAAATTGGTGGGTCTTGCTTTATTATCTCCACCAGGCGTAAGCCTGGAGGAGATCATCTGTTTGGTCGTGTGTGTGTGTGTGTGTGTGTGTGTGTGTGTGTGTGTGTGTGTGTGTGTATCTGTCCACAGCTAATCTTGCATACTACTGGACCCATCGGCCTGATATTTTTTGTGCATATTTATGACTGTATGCTCAAAGACCTCTCGTGGTTGCAGCGATTCACAATTGTTGAAAAACCTATTTTATTGACTCTGTTTTATACCGCCATAGACTGCTGACTCCTTAACCTCCTTAACCTCCTCCTCTTAACCGGCTGGTAGGGGCTGCAAGTGATCAACAACTGCTTCAGTTTGGAATCTTGTTTCCGCTAGGGACAACGTCCGTTGTTGCCATTTTCACTTTGAAATTGACATTTTATATCGCTGGTGTTTTGGAATTGTCCATCTCCATAAAGCCTATTTACTCTGGTTACACCTTGATAATGTAACCTGCATATTGTCTCCCCTTCATTCCACTACTCTCATGCATACATGCTGGACGCACAGCCTGCCCTGCACTCCCTGTTCCCCACCCAGAGGCCCCCAGACCAATGTGATATCATGTGACGGCGTATAAATAGCATGCCACTTTTAAGGACCTTTCGCATGTCATTTAACACCGTTAGAGATGGTGAATTTTATGAGTTTTGGATGTGCAGTAAAACACAAAGTCAGGTGACCTTCATCAGGTGATCTTCATCGTCATGGTAACAATAGTCAGGTGACCTTTGTCGTCACAGTCAGGTAACCTTCGTCGTCATGGTAAAAATAATAAATACGTGGTTAACGTTGTGAAACGGTTGCAGTTTGGTTAGGTTTAGGCACCAAAACTACTTGGTTAGGTTTAGAAAAGATCATGGTTTGGGTTAAAATAAATACGTAAGTTATGCTACATACGTTAAGTTACATACATAAGTTAAAAAAAGTCAACATTAACTTTTGGTTTCACACGGGAAACGAACAGTGGTCTCCTCAGTGAAAGTTCTGTGTTTGTTTGACCCATCCATCCAGCCCGACCTCGTCCCTACGTGGACTTCATACTATGTCACCTGACATTTTTTTTCTCTATGACATTCACATGTAAAATGACAGGCCGTTTCTGCACAGTATAAGTCAGTAGAGACTAAATGTTTGAAAGGACATGCGAAAAGCAAAAAAGGCGTTGTGATAACACCCGAAAGGACTTAAGACATTGGCGTGTTATTCATACGTCATACCATATCAGATCTCCACCGGGCCATACCAGGCCCGGTGGAGATCTGCACTCTACTGAGTGCACTCTTCTAGTTGATCTTGAAGTCTTGAAGAGGGGTTCTGTGTCAAAATCTAGGCACAACCCCCATGGTCCCCCTAGCAAGTTCATCCACCCATATTTTCAGAGGACTGATCCTGCCCCTCTTATTCAGTTCTTCATAGGAAGCTGTTCTGAATGGGACAAAGCTTTGAAAAGATAAGGCTGGTGTTATTCTATATTCTTCTTATTGTCAATAAACACCACATAAAAGACCAAGCTAGTCTGTCTCTCGATATTTTCTGGTTTCTAATGAAGACATAAATATTTAAAAATGGCTCATAAATAGTTGAATTTTTAAAAAAGATTCAGTGATTTCCTAAAACAACTGAACCCTTCAGTTTTTATCAAACTTTACTCAAACAGCAGGAAATAGTGCATTTGTTGGGGACTATTTTAAGTGGTGGATTAATACACATTTGGTGTTCTAGTAAGAATTTGTGTTTGTGTTTTTAATAGTTTTTGGACAACAATGGTGCTCTATGGCACATAGGAATAAGATATATCAGGCTTTGGATACACACACAATACTTGTTAGTAGGATGCATTCATTGTTGGTTTGAATCTGCACATTGGATTTGTTGACAATAAAAAAATATAGAATATCACCGACCTTATCATTTAACAGAGTTGTTAGCATAGGCAGTGATAGCCATCATGGCTGAACAGACAGAAGAGGGCACAACCTGCTGAAACTTCAACTATCAAGAAAACATTTCAAAGCAAAGGACATCACTCTGCTGGACACACAGTTAAGACTGGCAAATCATTTCTGGCTGGGAGGTACAGTGCAAAAACAGCACAGCAATGAATGCTGAGCACCTAAGATGATAAAAAAGAAAAGAAAAAGGAAGCTTAACACCCACCAGAAAGAGGCACAGCAAAATTCATTGCACATCCTAGTAAAATAGGTGGTGCTACAAGCTTGGTGACATAGTGACAATTCACAGGACTAGCTGGCAAATTACTGTAGCTGGCGAGCTAACTCATGGATGTATTAGGAGAGCTGGCGAGACAGTGGCGAGTCAGCCTTGCTGCCAGTTTCCCTATGTGTCCAACCGTGTAGCTACAACAAAAAAAAATTCCTGCGACCCACAAACCGCTAACTTGCTAGCCAGCTTGACCATGCTGGTGCTAGTCAGTCACAATAGCTCTCCTGAGCTAGCTAGCTGGCTAGCTACCTCAATTTAGCAAACTAGTTAGCGTGGTCTCTAAAGGGACAAAAGTTTTACATAGTTTATTCAAAAGATATTTGTACCATTGACTTTTGTCTCATAACTGTCTAAAATCCATGCATCTTTTGTGGAGCATTTTATACTGGTGACAGAGGAGGTTATATAAAAGTGCAACACAGCTAATAAGCTATGATAGCTTTCTTTTTTTTTTACTCTCTTCGTTCCTTCAGAGATCAGCACTGTCAAAACAATTCATTATTGGTTAGTGTTAGTGATTTGAGCAGATTTACTTAGCCCCCGCGAGCTAGTCCACTGATTATGCTGATTCCATTGAAATTAATTGATTTTGCCTTTGAAATTTATAATGCTGGAGTGACCGGGCCTTTATAGATTACAACTTTGACCAACTCTAATTATTTCAATTCAAAATTTCAATTCAATTCAATTTTATTTATATAGCTCCAAATTCATAACAGAAGTTATCTCATTGCACTTTTCCTATGGAGCAGGTCTAGACCATGCTCTTTATAATATTATTTACAGAGACCCAACAAATCCCACCATGAGCAAGCACTTGGCAACAGTGGCAAGGAAAAACTTCCTTTAAGAGGCAGAAACTCAAGCAGAACCAGACTCAGGGTGGGCGGCCATCCGCTGCTGCTGTTTTATGTTTTGAGAGAGAGAGAGAGAGAGAGGTTTAATTTCAAACTGGTGTTAGACTGATACTGTTCTTGATTGAATTCTAGAGATCAGACAGTGTTTGCTCTTTCTTAAACATGGCAGATGTGTGTACTGTATTTTTGTTGTTTTTTTTGTCACAGGATGTGACAGCAGACAGTACAGTGTGTGGGGGCAGCATTAAGGTTTTGGTGACACTGGTTCCCTGGTTTCCCTTTAAGCTTGACAGCAGCAGAGGTTTTATTACGGTTGGGTGGCTGAGGAGTGAAGGAAAGACAACCCAAACCTCATGGGACTAATAAAGTAAAAGGCACTTTAAAAAACTGTACTAAATTCCAGTGTTACTAGATAGAATATATATAGATATATGCTTTATGTATACACAGGCATTGTCATATATACGAAGGAATGCAAAGACAGAATATAAACACTTGACTTTAGATATATATATGCTGTTTGTAATAATATATAGGTAACCTTTGCTGATCGTAGCTGGCAATAATAGGAGCTTAAAAAAGAAGGGGATGGTTGTGATAAAGCGCATTGTGGGTTTTGGGGTTTGTAGAGGTTTTTGTGAGGGCAAAACCCGTGGCAATAGGTTTCAGTTGCTGTGCACAAACTGAAGAGTTGCATAGACAAGAAAACAAGTGGTTTTAGTCACTCAGTTTTGACCATTAAAAGTGATACTTAAGAAAGAAACAATGAAATACAACATAAAAGTAAAGTCAAGACAGTGTGTTCCTATCCAAATGGATAGTACAGATTGCTTTAACGTCCTTGAACCAAAAAAAAGTTTTTCCCTCAATATCAAAGAAGCAAGAGTCAGTTCAAAATCAGCAGCTTACTTGTGCAGGGCATAATGGAATGGTAAGTGTGTAAATAGACTGCATATGCAGTGTATGTGTACATGTATGTCCAGGAAGCTGAGGGCTGGCACAGCTGCTGTGTGCTGACCCTACAGTTCGGTGTCCTGGTACTGGTAGGAGTTGGCGGTGTAATATCCCGGCGCTGCCTCCTCCTCTGCCTCCTTTTCGCTGGGGTAGAAGGGACGTCCCTCCTTGGAGGATGGAGGAGTCTGGGGTTCAGGACGGGAGCTGGAGCTGGAAGGACACAGAAAACACAAGCAGCACTGAGTCCTGCCCCACTTCCAGTTTAGCTTGAGCTTCACTAGCCTTGGCAACACTATGGCGATCTGGCAAAGTTGGTCCACCACTTTGGTCCAGACAGACATATCTAAACAGATTGTTTTCCAGAAGGCCCAACACAAATGCTATTGCTAGGAACACAGAGACAGCGCTAAAGCAAAGTCCAATGGATCAAGAAACACGAGCAGTCTGATGATCAGACAGGTTGGAAACAAACCAACCAAACCAGATGATCTAAACCACTTTAGGTGGTCAAACTGAAAGTGAGTACACCTGAAATGTCCCTTATAATCCCTCAATGTACAGGAGAACTATAGTAACTACAGTACTATAGTAACTATAGTAAGTACAGTAGTACAGCCCCTAAAAAAAGCCTCTCAGGCTGCACTATCAGTTATATCTTGCAAACTGGGAGGTCAGCAAACACTGCAGAGACACAAACATGCTGACAAACACACTCACAGCAGAGCTTGGAAACAGTCGTTTGGCAGTAGTGAGCCTACCCGATAGGCTGTGGGCGACTGTGATCCAGCTTGGCTGTCTTCAGAGGAACAGCATAGATGTCTGGGTGCTTCTGAGCAATTTCCAACTGGAAACACAGATTAGTTGATTAAAGACTGTCATGACTGGTATCCAAACAAATTCAATTTCATCTCATATGTCACAGTAAAACATGGTAAGCATCAGCTGACCACGAAGCTCCAATCAGTGCCTCACAGACATGAAAATGAGCCCAGACCTGGAAGGATGAGGTCTGGAGCACCTGGTGTTAAAATGGAATTAGATTTTACATATATGTGTGTTTCCAGGTCTTGGGGAGCACGACTGCATATGTGAAAAAAGTTTTATAAAGCCTTTTGTGTCACTAGAGGAAGCTGTGTGATGTCCCATAAACTGCCTCAAGTGATGTCACTTTAGTCAGCGTCAGTTGGGGCTCAAGACTGCAAGTTTGAAAATGAATAAAATCTATAGATATGGATCTATGGAGTTACTATGTTTTGCTGGAAGATAGATCTAATACGTTGTATCAATTATATCCTCTTTTGGGACTTTGGGGGCTCCGTAGTGGAGTAATCTTTTTATTAAATCTTTAATAATCTGCCATACCTTATTAAAGGTTTAATTATATAACAGTGTGCTCCAGACCTCATCCTTCTAGATGTGATGTCATGTATTTATGCCTTCACTCTCTGCACTTCATGGACAACAATACTCTCTTCCCACTTAATTGGTTTGCTCTCCATTTGGTGACCCATTTTCATCAAGCCACTGTACTTATTTGTATGAAACAAATAACGTGACTGACCAAGAGAATAATGTTTAATCACCACACTAATCTGATTTATATTTCACTTCACCCACCTCTTTTCCATCTAGTGTGCTGTACTTGTATGAACAACAATAACATGCTCTTGTTGTTCTTACACACCTTGTAATTAGTGCTGGCTATTGTGATTGCACCATTAAAAAAGAGGCGTACATCTGCAAAGTGACCAATCTGTAAAATCCTTCAGAACTGATCTAAGTCCCTGACTTCTATTGTGTGTAATACACCTCATGATACTGCAGATGACTAATGGGAACATTGAGCTATGCCCACCCTGGCATTCTGTGCCTCCTGCACTTCCAGCATCCTTCGGACTCGGGCAAAGTGATCCATCTTCTCGAAGGCCTTGATCTTCCCCAGGAAGGACTTCATGGACGGATCCTCCACAGGGCTGTCCTCTGCTGCCACCTCTTGCTGCCTACAGGCTGCCACGGTCGCACTGGGCAGAGCCACAGGTGAGTGAACTGCAGCCTCTGCTGTGCTCCCGCAGTTGCTGCGCTTGGGCGCAGTGGGGGGTTGGGGCGCTCCCAGGGGCCGCAGTTTGCCACAGGAGTTGAAGTGGTGAGCTGGAAGTGGGGGCAGCGGGCCAGAGGAGGCAGCTGAATGGGAGATGGGTAGTGGATGGTCGTTGTTGCTGCTGGCGGGGCTGCTGCTGGAGGGAGAATCGTAACTTTGGCTGGAGCTGGGAGTTGGAGGGTGATGTTGACGGTGGTGATGGTGTGGGTTGATGGAGCCTGATAGGAGGACCGGATCGTCCCTCAGAGACAGTCTCACCTGACCAAGGAGGGGAAGCATTAGAGCCAGAACAGATACTTGCAGTGCCCAATCTGACTTTTATGATTAAAAAAAAATCATAAAACAGCTCTGGGGAAAGTTATGCTGGAGATCATTTACGGACAGTCCTTAGCTGCTTCATTTCAGCATGTTTAAACCCAGTTTAGAGTTGTTCTACAATGTAATCGGACCAATCTGTCAAGTAATATTCTCTACATCATTATATATTCGACAAATGAATTTCCATCACCTATTTGTCATGTAAACTCTTTATGGACAAAAGAAAAAACTCCTCAATCAAGTGTAAAACCTGTTTTAGTGATATTGTGGAAGTTTTGTTGAATTCTGACGCTTCCATCCAGCTTTTCTAATAAGATAATTCGCATAAATTTGCATGCTTGGATGGAAACATGGCTTCGTGCCTGTTGCATGTTAACTTTTGAAAATAAAATCAAGCGTCCTCCTACATTAATTAGCTGTCTTGAACCACTTTTTCGTTACATTAGCAACCCGAGTCAGATCTTCTGCTCAGGGCAGGGCGCAGGCTTTGGGGAGGGAGAGCGAGTACTGAGTTCAGTCAAGTGCTAAAGTGGTTGCTTTTTTCACAGGGCTAGGTTAATACAGTAATTAACTTGATACATTTCCACAAATACAGTTAATATAAAAGTTGCATAATAATGTGAGTGATGTGTGGTCTCGCCTCGTCTTCGCAGTTTGCATTAGCTAATAGCACATAGGAGGGGTGAGTCAGTGAACGAGTTAGTGGAGATGAGGACTTGTGACTCCCGAGTCAGTAAAAAGAGTTGTTAATTTCACACGATTCACTCATCTCTCGCACATCACTATTGTAAAGGAGGAATCGACGGGGGCGGGGCTACTGCTGCTATGTTTGCCAAGAACGACAGTTTGTCATCCAATGTCACTCCCAGGTTCCTTGCCGTCCAAGTTGGCACCACCACGATGTTGTTAATGGTGATGGACAGGTCTCGCTGAGGGGACCCTGTCCCCACAGGGGTGGACCTGGAACCCCTGTGATGATGGTGTATTTACTATGGACTTTCAATTTGTTCATATGTTTTAAGTAATTCGTGGCCACGAGCTAAGTGTATACAGAGAGAACCGCTTAAAGGGCTTAACCAGCCGATGAGCAAAGACAGATCTCTCTCCATAGTCTTCATGACGGGAGGAAAAGGACGTAGCCAGGGCTTGAAGTGTAATATTTAATGTTAACGGTTCTGTCATTCTTTTATTTCCCTTACTTTAAGCCCCACAGCAAAGCAAGAACACATTTTGACTGGAAACTGGAAAAATGATGGCACTGTGGCGCTCTCCGTGGTGCTGAAATGAAACATTGACAGACAGATAGACAGACAGACAGAACACGATTAGTTTGGTTTCTTAGCCTGTTTGCTTTCTGTGCTTGTAAACAGAACTTTCCATTTTCCATTTTCTCCCACTGAGAGAGAGCAGAGCTGCAAACAACGCGCCTCTCCTGCTGATTTTGAGTGATTATTGCGAATGCTCTGATTAATAAATGTAAATAAATAATGCTATGTTTGCGATGACAGTTTTGTTTAGGTTTTCATATAGATAGAGCCAATTTTCTATCTACTAACAGGCCGCTTGTGTTCACTTTCCTCCCAGACAGCAGCAGCTGTAGAGATGTCTGCTCTCAGCCCAAATGTTATTCTCAGATTATATTCTTTATTTTTTTGGTTCTTCCTGGACAGATGAAACTGTTCACTAAATGTTCTACAACATTTTCATATTCTAAAATAGTCTAGTCTAGTCTTCATAGTCTACGAACCCTACTAAATCTAGTAGAATAGTAGGGCATTAAGGCTAGTGGGTCTGTTTTAGTGGTAGCCTGGGTTCAGAACTGACTGGTGTATAAAACCTCTGCAAACAAAAAAATATGTGATTGATCAAACAACACTGTGGATCAGACTTTATAGCTACACTCAGAACTAGAACGAGAGAGAGTAAAGCACTAGAAAAAGGGTTGATTACAGAACTGAAGTTAAAGGCAGAATAAGTAGGATTGTCCTAAAAATCAATGTATAGACTCATATAAAAATAATCCCTCTCAATCATCACTTATGACCCACTAGCAGTGTGTGGCAGCGTCTGTATGTGCAGAGGCGCTGCCCTCTGCCTGTATTTTCTTAGTTTCCTATTAGTTTGCTGTGTTCGGGACGTTTCTGGGCGTCAACCTTTGGGCAGCAGTGTGTAGCCCCCAGCCAATAACAGCAGGCTGTGAGGTCGGACTCTATAAAAACGTAGCGAGCAGGTTACATCGCTGTCTCTGTCTCTCTCCACTGCTTTCTGTCTGTGTCATAGATGTATCTCCAGCTCTGGCACAGTGCTAAAACGAAGTGTGCAGATGGGTGGGGCTGTGCAGACTCTCTCGCTCTGAGCTGGGGACGAGGGGCCAACTTTGAATCGCGTGTTTACAAACAGCAACCAACAAATCCAACTTATTCTGCCTTTAAACTGTTATCATTCCAGCCAAACAGCAGCTCCTCAATAGGCCTGTTGCGATAATTCCGTTATCGACTTATTGTACGATATATGGACATGACCTTGGTCAGTTTTGCCTGTTGTGTTTACATGCGTGCATAGAATGTCACCAACATGATGCCGGAATGAACAGCAGGGTTTTAAAGATTTCTCAATTCAGTTCAGTGGGGCTTTATTGGCATGGGAAACAGACGTTAAGTGTGAAATAAAAACATAGACAGAAGAAATGTGCTATTAGAATATATACAGATAAGATAATAATAATATTAAATTGTAGACTTAAATTAAATACATATACAAATAAGTAAAAACTACATAAACACTGCAACTTTTTTATGAATGTGTGTGTGTCCTCAGGTTATGGCATGTTGATATATATTGATCAGCAGGATCGCCCCTGCCTCCGTCTCCTCTGAGTATTTTTAATGTTGAGCTCATTGAGCTCTTCTTCTTCTGATCTACTTTGGCTTTTAGTTTCTTCTTTCCAGTGTTCCAGATAGGTTTCTTAACGTTGTGTTATAATTTGGTTTCCTCTGATTGCTGTTTGGAAAGCAGTGCTGTTGTGAGACTGGTCAGTGTCTGGGGGGGGGGGGCAGTGAGTCTCAGTGAATGTGATAGAATGCGATGCCCTTTAAATGCCTTTAAAATGACAATAATATCGTTTATCGCAATTATTGCTGGGAAAATATATCATCCAACAAAAGTAGTTATCGTGACAGGCCTACTCCTCAACAACTTTCATTGTTTTGAATAGAGATGAAAACTAATGATCTATATCAGCTGCTGCGATGTGTTGTTGGAATGAAAAACTTGAACGCAGCTTAAGGTTGAAGGTCACTGCTACACACAAGCCCACCACCATGTACCAACAAATGAGGGGAATTTTGGGTACCCATCCAGTCCAATGAGCTGCTGTTGGAGGAATCCGAACTTGAACAGTGAGATAGGTTTCTCCATATCAGGCTGTTCCTCAGAGGAAAGGGCAGTTTGTTCCTTTGGATGGAGGGAAAGAGCTGGCAGGGAGGATGTGGAGGTTAGAGTCAGAATTACTGTAGGTTGTCGTACTTACTGTTTGCTACTGAGAAATAATGTAATCTCTGATTAATATATAACAAAACATTTGTTTATGATATATGGTGAAATGGAAGAGTTGAGGATGTTGGACTCTTACACACTTTGGTAGACCCCACTGCAGCTAAACTAGAGCTTCATCTGAAAAGCACAGTACTGCAACCACCTCAAACCACAAACAGCACACTGTGTGATAGTCTTTTCAAGTCCTAACCAACCAGATTCTATTCAGAAGCTGGACAATCCTTTCTGTGTACATGTTGTCCACTTTGACTTTGATATCATTACAGAACTTTTTTTAAATTAATTTAATTAAAGCTGCATTTTTTTCTGGCCACTTGGGGGGAGGGTTAGGTTAGCTATAGCTGTAAAGATAACATCCGACATATCATCTTGATATGGCAAATGTGTTAGAAAACACACAAAATGCCTGTGTACACATCCAGCAGACACAGAGCATCATTACAGTCCAAAATTGTCTCTCTGTTAGCTCTGGTTTGGTCTCCAGCAGCTCCTGAGGGAAATATCTGGCTCTTTAGCTGCTAGATGCTCCGCTATGTTCACCAGCTGTTCTCTGACTGAGTCTGTCTGATTGGTTTCTTTTGAGCTGAAGAGAACTGCAGAACTGATCATTCTTAGCGGGTTCATCACTATGAGCAACACTGCTTAAAAAAACATGTTTCATTCAACCCACAGTGTATACACACTTTGAATGATTGCCATCCAACATAGAACTGTCAATATGAATGAGGAGAGTGGAAGTGATCCTCTATAGATGGAGCTGAACTGTGTTCTTGCTGTTCACTGCTCTCTACACTGGAAAATGGCTCTCATAGGACAATGGCAGTATGTTAATGACATGTATTATATCCCCCACAAGCAATCTTAACATCATCTGCCTTTACCTGGCTTATTTCAGGTGATATATAAGGTGCCATGTGAGAAAGGAAATTAAGTCTGGTCATTCTTCTGTCAGCAACCTGTCAGACTGTTGTGACACAGAGCGCACTGCTTCTAAAGGCAGGAAAAGAAACATTTGGTTTGTCATGACCTTAATGTAATGTGTTCCTCCAGACGCACCAAAATTGAGCTGCAGATCTGGCCCGTGAACTAAGCAGCTGCTTAGGGCCCCACATCCACCAGGACGCCCCCAAAGACAAAATTACAATTACAAATGTGAAGACCTCTATTCACTCCTTTTCAAATTGTAATATTGTTGCTGTTTTTATACTTGTAGTTGGAAACTATTGGCTAAGTGTTACCAGGTAAATGTATTTCTTTTTCTCAGTGGTTTCACTTGTAGTTCATTGTTGACTTTGTTTTGTGAATGGATGGCACGCAACTTAAACAAAGGTCTGGCACACAGCAATACACTTTTTAACACTTTGTTAAATTACCTGGGATAATGACTGGATAGTGACTATTATTTTCATTATCGATTCATCTGTTGATTATTCTTCTGATTAATCCATTAATTGTTTTTGTATAAAATGTCAGGAAAATTTCCCATCTTCCCAGAGCCCAAATGTCTTGTTTTGTCCACAACCCAAAGAGATTCACAATGATATCAAACAGAAAAAAGCAGCAAATTCTCACAGTTGGGTGTGGGCGGTTAACTTTGCTGAAGGACACCATAACAGTGTTTCCAAAGGTAGGCGGATTATTACTGTACAGATATACTGTATGTGTCCCTCACCTTGTTGTCTGGTAAGAAGACAGGTGGAGGGCTGGACCTGCTGAGGACTTCCCGGCTGCTGATTTTCCTCATGCGACTCCTGATGTCTGGACTGTACCTGCGCAAGATCTACACACACACACACACACACACACACACACACACACACACATTGTACACATCCATACAGTACACAGGACAGATCAGTGGGCATCATGTTTGAACATGGGGGTGGGAAAAAAATTTGATTGCACAGGTGTACCTTAACCTGGTGACTCAGATGTTGGTAGTATGGTTTGTTTATTATGTTTGTGAACAGAATAACTTCAAATGCTCAGATAAGACTGTTAACAACTCGTCTGATGCACTATAGTGCATTATAGAAGTTGATACAATACATTGTAGATACAGACTTTAAAGATAAACTTTACAACAGCTGTACAGAAGCTGCAGAGAGTTGTATTTTCCTGTCTGCGCTACAGATGGCAGCACCATTTGGAGAACTGAAGTGTTTATCAGACTGTGTGTTTATGAGAGCGTATGTCTGACATGTCCTTCAACAAATACATATTATCATATACAACTTAACACTTGCTTCGGATAAATTGGAACAGGGACAGTTCTCTGCTGACAGTTGTTCCACAGTCTTGACACCTTGACAGCAAAAGCCTGATGCCCCTGGCTGATAAGCAGTGGTGGAAAGTAACCAAGTCCATTTACTAAAGAAGTGTATTTAAGTCAGCGCCCCCCTTTGAATGTTTGGTGTAGTTACAGACTCAGACCACAGAGAGAATGACAAAATCAGTCTAAAAAGTGGATGAGACAGCTGCAGCTGATTCAGAACACTTTATTAAAACACATTTGAGGCTTCATATCTTGCACTGAACTTTTTATTCTTGTTTTCTTCTTTTTTTAAATCTTCTATTCTATTTCATTATTTTTAAATGCCTTTTTATATTGTCTAGTGTTTCTTTTCTGTCTTATGTAAAGCCCTTTGAATTGCCTTGGTGTTGAAAGGTGCTTTACTAATAAACTTGTACTTTAAAGTATTACTAGTTTATAGTAATTCATCCTTCTACTCCACTTTATTTCAATTCAATTCAATTTTAATTATATAGCACCAATTCATAACAGAAGTTATCTCATTGCGCTTTTTCTATAGAGCAGGTCTAGACCGTACTCTTTATAATATTATTAATAATATATTATTTCATAGCAAAATATTGTACTTTTTACTCCACTACATTTATCTGACAGACATAGTTACTACTTACTTTGCGTCACTTTTCGTGTTCCAAGTGCAACACTATGAATGTCTTCGTCTGACAGTGTGCAGCATTAATCCCACTTGTATGATTGATTGCGTTTCACTCCTCTGTGATAGCAGGGTTTTCACCCTGCGAGTGTGGCCATTTATAACACGTAGAAACTGCTTAGACGACACTTCATACAAACTAGTTTGTTTGAAGCATATTGAAACCTATATTTGAGTGAGGTTCAAGTGCCTCAAAATTGTACCACAATACTTGAGTAAATATACTTTCCTTCCTATAAATATACTTTTACTTCCCAATACTGCCCAGGGGGTCAATAAAAATATATTAATGAACTCTTTCAACTGAAGATAATCTCAGTAAAAAAGCTTCTCTCGAATCCCCAACATTTAAGTATTACTTTTAAAGACAGATTCATAATTCATAATTCTGTCTGTTATAACAGACATTTTAATAGTTAAAAAGATGAACTGATTCTATTACACACTAGTTGTATGGAAGCTTTCATGTGTGTGTGTGTGTGTGTGTTTGACTCTGACCTCCTCAGCTGTGACAGGTTCAGACGAGCGGCTGATGGCGGAGATGTGCATTGTCTCCACATCGGGCTCATTGTCGGTGTAGGCCCCTCCCTCGTCGGCGGTGTCATCCAGGTCGGAAGTCAGCCGGCTGTCCATGCTGAGGTAGTCGGCAGACATGGCGGACAGGAAGGACAGACGCTCCACGTCCTGGCAGTCCAGATCACTCTCTACTCCCTCCAGCTAGAAGAGACACATGGTGGATCTTGGGTGTACAGGAAGGAAGGATGGACAGACGGATAGCACGAGAACAAGAGAGAAGAAAGAAAGACAAACAAAGCCGAGCTGTAGAGCACTACTGGCAGGAAGTAGGAAGACACACAGTGAGCATGCTCAGAGTGCACACACAGGTGGCTGCTATGAAGGTGACAGGCTGATAGAAGGGCAGTCAGTCCACTACAGACTAATGAGACTGAATAAGAACAAACTATGATATACACTCAGTTGGCAGTTTTTTAGGTCCACCCAGCTAAAACTAATGCATTCTAATCCAACAGTCCTGCCATAAATCCTCCTTCAGGAAGGCTCTAATGTTCAGTTTGTGTTGAAACTGTTTTAGAGACCTGTTGATTCAACTGTAGGATCATTTTGGAGGATGGAGCTTGTGCTGCTGTTGAACTGTATTGCGTTACACAGAGAGGTGTTTCTGTTATTTAGCCTACCCTCATTTACTGTATATAAATGGGGTGGACAAAATAATGGAAACACCCGTCAGTTCAATTTGAAAGATGCTCTATTCAGTTCCCTGGTTATCCCTGACGGAAGTACACAGGGGAAGCCTGAGAGATCAACGTGTGTGTGTGTGTGTGTATGTGTGTGTGTGTGTGTGTGTGTGTTTACCTTGCCGTCAGAAACCCAGACAGCCTGCATCTGCTGCTCTCTGATGGAGTCTTTGACGCTGCCGTACCAGGCGTCGTTGGCTGAGTTCAGATCAATGGTGGCTGGATGACAAAACCATCCAACCTCAGCATACACACTCAAATAACGGCAAACATACAGCTACAGCTACAGCAGTACTACTGTACATTCCACCTGACTGAATCTCTGTATGTGTGTTGACTGTACCAGTGAATAAGTGAGAGCAGGTCTTCCTCAGTTTGACGGCCTGTTCGTAGAGTTTGCGGGCGCTGCGGTTGGAGTTGGGGACGATCCTCTGTCTCATGGCCTTGATGCCATGCTTGCTGTCTGGGTTGAAGAAGATGACAATGGGGTACCACTGGGTGTAGTTCAGGGTGTCCACTGCCTTGGGTGTCACATCCAGCAGGGCGTGCTTGTCCTTTGTGGTGTGAGGAACGGGTACACAAGTTAATGGTGAACACTGTTAATGGAGGTCACTGTCTCACCAGACGAGCTGTGGATCAGCTGACAGCGCACCGGTTCTCTTCATTCTGGAATGTGTTTATTTTATCCAAATTTTAGGGGGAAAAGGTGGCACTCAAATGGTAAAAACAAAGTCACGTTATGTCTTGATCTTCACAACTAATGGCCTGACAAATCTACTCACGTGTTTTGGCGGGAAGGCTTCAAGATACATCATGTAATCAACAGTCAACAGGTAAACAATTGACCGTCCTCTTACAAATGAGAAGCAGGAAAACCTCTACCAAAAACAACTACTACTTCTACTGAAAGACAGCATTAGCAATTAGCAATTTATGAATGGCACACTAAATGTTTTATGATTTTTTTTAAATTAGTACCTGCCCCTGTGAGGATGTATGGTTGACATGGAATGACAATTAAACTTGAACTTGAGCTCAAACATGAAGGTTTCAACTTCTAATATTAAGGTCTGTAGTAGATACTCATTTATCTTAGACGACCTAAATGAAAAAAATGATTTGAGTTACAGAACCTAGCAGAACAGCAGCTAGCCTGGAAGTTTCTACTACCAAATAGAGCTGTATCCCTATTCCTTAATTTGAAATTCTTTAATGCGCTTCCTTTAACCGCATCGATATTTTTTACAAACCAACTGCTTGGAGCCCAAGCAGTCCGGCTTTAAGTGTAACGTGCATGAGCCTGTACATATCACATACATGTTCTGTTACTGGATTGCATGTTTGAAAACCTGTAAAATCGGTTTATGCTCAGATTAGCTCATTCCTCACAGGAACTTATCACTTTCTTTTCATAATGCACCCACAGCTGCTGCTGGGATCTTGGATAGTAATATGTCCTTTGTTCTCCAGTCTCTCTTGCAAAAAGTAACTTGTTGGTTTACTTAAACCACTAATGAAACACAGATCACAGTTGGTTAGGGTATACTGCAGGCAGTTTTTTTCATGGATACATATTGATAAACTTTAATAGTTCTTTCCCCAAAATGAATGTATTGGACATAGATTGATATTTTGTGTGTGTGTGTGTGAACGAGCGGGTACCTGCTCGATGATTTGTCGGATGGTGTTCAGGCGAACCACTCCTGAGGACTTCTCAGAGCCGGCGTCTTTCGGCTCGGTTTCTAACGTGAGAACACAGAAACAATGGAAAGGTCATTTAGAAGCAATACTAGGACATCTATTCACTCAGGAAGGAAAACTTTCACACACAAACATGGACAAAAAGAGGCTGGCAGAGACTCACTGGCAATAACAAACAGGTCAGGCATCTCAGAGGCCAGTTTCTCATTAGCAGCATCAGCGATGGCGCCGAACAGCACCACAGGACGCCGGAAACCAGCTGCAACGACACACTGTTACAGTGTTGCTCACAGTTTACAACATTTACATCATTTACATATTGTTGACCAGTTCTGGAGACCTGTGGACACTAAAACACACACACACACACACACACACGCTGATACAAGTCTGTTCTACTGAAAGTCAAGAGGTCTTCAGCAGAAACTGACCAATACTAGACTTTTTGATGCAGATATCAATATCAATATTTGAGGGTTTGAAAAAAATCATATAACAATTTATCTTGTCGATATTCATTTTTTAACATAAACAGGCTATGTAGTGAGCAGGACATTTGACAGTGTAAAAATAAACAGTAATGGAGACATGCAGACATGTGATATAAGGAAGTTTCTAAATGACCCCAAACATATCATATCATTGACATTTCTGTACAGACATTTCTTGTTACTTATAGGCCAACATATTTGCCGATACAATATATCTGTGAATAGCTATAATCAGATGATAATATTAGCCATGCCAATATATCAATCAGAAGTCTTCATATTTAACATATATAACTAAATAACTTATTTCTACTGTGTTAGATTACACAGCTCATACAAACACGGAGAGCATTTGAATTTCCAAATTTCATAAATCAAGAGAAAAAATATTGAAAAGTAAATTAATAAAGACTTAAAACTTAAAAAACACATACACACTTAGAGAAGAAACAGAAAAGTAAAAAAAAAATTACAGATCCATTTTCTAAGTAAATAGTTTTCTCTCCCATGTTTATGACTTAAGAACAGGTGAGGAAAAAAGGTTTTGCCAGGATAATCTTTCTAAGTTAGTTTTTGTTTTTTATCTGTGAAAACAGGTAAAAAAAAAGTTTTGGCAGGTGAAATTTTTTGTTGTTGTAATACTAATTTCAGCCACAAGAGGCTGAAGTGCACCATGACCCCATCTTCTAAATAGGACTAAAAGCATTCATGTTTTCTTCCAGGTGAGTTTTAATTTCTCCATGCACTCTAAACACAAGGTACATACTGTATATTGTGTGTTAGCAAGTTATCTAACATTATGTCATGTCTTTCTTTTGGCTAGAAATGTATTTTAATCTGCGCTTCACCTGGAAGAAAACATGTATGCTTTTAGTCCTATTTAGAAGATGGGGTAGTGGTGCACTTCAGCCTCTTATCACCAAAATGAGTATTACAACATCAAACACTTAGAAAAATGATCCTGAGACAAAAAAATGTTCACCTGCCAAAACTTTCTTTCCCACCTGTTTTCACGGATGAAAAAAAAAGTAACTTAGAAAGATTATCCTGGCGAAACCTTTTTTCACCTGTTCTTAAGCCATTAACACAGGAAGAAAACTATTTCGATCAGACTTAGAAAATGGATCACCAGAATTTTTTTCCTCACTTGCCTCTCGAGGCTTCCGCAGTACATTAAAGAGGATAAGTACAGATATCTAAATATGGGTTTTAAACATGGAGAATCTGAGTATTTCCAATCTAAAAATCTAAAACGTTTTTTGGCTGCAACAATGCTCAACATTAATGCTTGTTGGTGGCTATGTGGAACATTTCTTCAGAATAGCCAAAATTGTCCCAAACTGGATCAGGCTGAATCTCTTTTTTGAGTACCACAGAAAACCATCTACATGCTTCTAGCCAGTAATCACATAGGACAGGAAAAAACTCAATTCATGAGTATGTGATGCCTCAGCAAGTTTACACCTGTCACATAATGGTGACAGTTGAGCCTATGGACAACTATATTACAATATACAATCCACCTCTGTGATCTAGATGGTCCCTATTTCTAGATCTCAAAGGAGCATCTTTTATCAGTCAATAGACCCTGGATAAAAAAAAGGTGTCTCAAATCTCAAATCTGAGATTTGCCAATGGACTGTGACCAGTCATTGGTCTTTCTCAGTTCTTACAACAAAACAAGAGCACCAAACCAAAACAAACATCTTATAGCAGTAAGAACATTGAGCATGTCCTCAGTTTAAGGAGGTTTGCAAAGTTCGTCCTTTCTAATCCCTCATCATGTTAACAAACACGAGGCTTCAGGTGTAAAAGAATCAATCCTCAAAGAATCAATCCAAAGCAGGTGTTCCACCCACCTTCTCGGAGCACCACTCGTTCGTATGCTGGGAAGCGGGTGGCCAGGCTCTGACTGCTCAGGTTTTCTCTGCTCTTCCTCAGGTCCTTCCTCTTCACAGAACGTTGGCCTCGCAACCGCCAGAAGTCAGCTCGATCGCCTGCAACAGCTTTATGAGAGCTCTGGACACTGGCCATCTGCTCCGCCCTGTCAGGACAAATACACCTGTCACTAATCCATTCATTATTCTCATACACGTTTTACATGTGTAAAACATGTAGTGCATCAAACTGTTCATGTAAGAGAAACTAATTTAGTTCTTTTTCACAGATCTGAACTGTCTAAATATCTGAATGTGCAAGTCTGATTTGGCATATTTCTCTTATATATTTCTCTTTAAACTAGATGAATATACTTTTAAAAAAATGCATAAAAAATCTAAAGTACATCTAACTCAGGCCCATCATGTCTCAAGCTGATATGGAGATGATTATCCAGGCTTTTAATTCATCCTGTCTAGACTATATAACTCCCTCCTGGATCGCTTACAAGTTGTCCAGCTTTTGACAAAGTTCACTAAAAGGTATCCATCAAATTCAGGATCCAGTTCAACATTCTTGTGATCACTTTTGGAGCTCTGCATGGTCCAGCACCTGCCTACATTAGAGATCTGCTGCAGCCCTACATCACCAGCCCTACGTCATCTCTGGGGTCTTCTTCAGGGTTTGTTGGCTGTTTTCTCTTCTCCAGGTTTAAATTAATATCAAATTCAGACTATATGATATCAGCCCAATAATGGCCCGACCCCACATGGGGCATCGAGAATGATAAAGGGGGTCAGGTGTGGCAATTGCTGGTTTTATCCCGTGTAGTGTGTCACAAGAGACCACAAGTGATACAGCACCAAACAAAAGAAGAAACAAGCATGCCACAATTTTTCTGCCTTCTCTTGCCGAGTTTGACAACTTCTATGGTGTGTTCAGTGATTTTGACCAATAGGAGCACAGAACTCTCTTCATCTGTAAACATGGAGAAGAGAAAGAGCAGTGGTGATTAACTGTATTTCAGTGAACCTGTAACCATGTGACTATCACCCTCAGGTCAGGAGCATTATACCAAATGAATCACACCTGTGTGGGTAAGCTGCTCACCCACACCCCTCCTTATACTGACTGGGAAGGATTCTTTCCTTCTGTCTGCTGCTTTTGTCTTTTGTGACATCTCCTTTAGAAAAATGCTATAGAAATAAACGTTACTTTCTTAGCTACTGCTTGAACAAATTCTGCATGCAGGCTGTTTAAAGTATTTTTCCCCCAGTGTGAATGTATGGTATACTCAAAACACACAAGAATCATACCAAAGCATACAACTGGGACACATGTTGTCACATCAGTGACTTACTCAGCCTCTGGGCTGTGGACCTGTAATTACAGTAACCTTCTTGGGCCAATTAGTGTAATGTTCCTGTAGTGCAGCAGTGCTGTGCATCTTTCTTCCTAATTTTGTGCTGTTGTAAGAGGGCTTGTTAATGAGAGATATTCAGAGGACAAGAGGAGTCAAAGAGTGCATAATGTGGAGGAGAAAGAGCAGTCAGATGACAGTGAAGACAGCGAAGAAGAAGATAAGAAATTAAAAAAAGAAGGTGGATGAGACAGGAGAGAGTGCTGATGGAGGAGATGAAAGGAAGAGTGGAAGGATGGTTGGTTGGACAGACGTCTGATGTGACATCTGGCTGTGGCCAGGACAGACCTATCTGATCCACTATCTGAAAGCTCACCAGGTTTGTCAGGGATCCCAGTCATTCAAGTTCATTCACTGCAGATCCAGAGAATTTTGATAAAGTTAAAACTGTCACCTGCTTATCTGTTCACACAGTCAGCGAATGTACTACTGTCAGCGGTTCAACAGCAGGGCTGAAAGAAATGTATAGGACAGTGAGTATTTGAAGACTGGGTGGGGAAACATTTACACTGTATGTGAGGATATAATTCATGATTTTGTACTCATTGATATATTCTAGAGCTCCAGGCCAGACTGCAAATCAATCCAGAGTAGAACATGTGCAATACATGTACAGTACGTGATGCACGTTGCAGACTACACAGAGCTGTTTGCTTGTGTTTGTGTCTGTTCTCAGTTGCTGTGTGTGCATTCACTATGGTCAAATTCTAAGAAGTGTGAATGTTTTTTCTAATGGTAGCAACAAGATGTAAAGTTTGCAAAAAAAAAGGAAAGGTAAAAGGAAAGTTAATTAAAAAAGCAGAGAAAAAGAGGAATGGAGGGAGACATATGCATTCATCCACAGGCAGTACAGCATCGAAACTTTGGACTGTTGCAGCAGCTGCTTCACCAAAGAAGCCCTGGGTTCCAGGCTCCACACCTGTTGTGCAAACGTGGCACTGGTCACTAAATGTCACCTTGCCAGCCACCTTGCTGTCTTGTTGAGTGCAGTTTTACTTAAGTTATATGATGGACTGTTGAATGTATGATGCTTTTATGGACAACTTATTGACATATATTTATGTTGGTGTATTTTCCTGGCACTGTTCTGTACGTCTGACCTCATCTAAAATTCACGTCTGGACCCTGTTTTAGAGGAAAAAACTGTAATTATAGCCCTTAGTCTCTGTGAGGCTCGGGTTTGGAAGTGGTGATGATGGTATGGTTAATCCTTTGTAGACTTTCACATCAAGGGAGGAAGAACACGTTCTGTCTCAAGGCCTCAGTGTGCTTCAAATGAAGCAGTTTATACGACTTGTTTTGAATGTCCACATTCGAAGGCAGGATAAAGAGCCTGCTGTCATAGTCTCCTCCTGGGTCCACCGCACTGCCTCCCTGATCTCTCTCCAACAGCTCTGTATCTTTGCGGGCCATTGGAAAGGGGGAACCAGTTAAAAGTGGACCAGCTGATGGCCCTACCTGCTCTTGTTGGGGATGATGCCCTTCTCCAGCAGCTGCTTGTCCTTGCCAACACGGATTGCCAGCCAGTTGCCGAGCTTGCCGTCATAGAGGGTGTCCACCACCTTGAAGATGTCCCCTCGGCTGAAGGCCAGGCTCTGTGGAGTCTCTTTCTCATACTCAAAGTGGGTCCGGATGAAGAAGGAGTCTCCACGCCCCGACACCAAGATATCATTATAGACTACACAGACAAAAAAGTGAGAGATTAAAGAGAAGGAGGGATTAAAAAGAGTGAGACAAAGATGGATGTAGGAAAAGAAGAGCAAGGGAGGAGTAAAATATTAGAATGAGGCTTAGACAAAGTGATGACCACTAGACTCTGTTTGAAGAAACTTGAAATCATCATATTTTCTCCACGTTCAAGTGGGGTCTGATACTGCTGGACTCTGCAGCTGGGATTAAGCTCTGAGTGGTGGCAGCCTAAAGCAGCTGTGTCAGACCATCACACTTTTTGAAACCTAAAAATTCACAGTACATGTAAAAAATACTCTGAGTGCAAGTTAAATCATTTCAGCTCACTGGAATATTATTCCAGTAAACCTTTTACTACCCGCCTACAGGGAGACCTACTCATTTTGGGGTGGTCTGCCTAAATTAAACTAATTGGCTATTTTTGACCATTAGACCTTTGTGAAGAATTTGGATGTAAAGTTTTGAAGTATTAATTACACTGTTGAACTGCCAGACTGCTTTGAAGGTAGAGAGACACCATGTTAAGGTTTCAGATGTGTTTCAGATGTGTACTCTGTCTTGCATTGTACCTGGTTCATTTTTACAACAGACATCCTTAATGAAAATTATTGAAAAAACGAGAGTCTAATCATTTTATTACGTTTCAGTCAGAGTCACTTATGTCAATGAATTGAATGAATGGTTATACAGTTAGATTGGGCAGAAAAGGCTCTGCTGTGAGGGAACTCTCAGTGAAAACAAGCAGCGACGAGACCTAATCCCCCTTAATAAACACATACATGAACATTAAATGAGTTAAATCAACAACACAAAACCGTCCCCATTAAGGCTCTGAACAACAGACAGTCCCAGAGCAACAATGATCAGGATGAAGGTAAAGGTCACTCCTGATCAGCTTCATGTCCTCATCTGACTGTCCCCCATGCTTGTCTATGAGCATGTAAACATGGATTTATGTATAATTTTCCCACAAGAGGTGGGATTTAAAGATGGGAATGAAATGGTAAATGAACTGCATTTCTACAGCGCTTTCTAGTCTACCGACCACTCAAAGCGCTTTACAACAAATGCCAACATTCACCCATTCACACACTGATGGCAGAGGCTGCCATGCAATGTGCCAACTGCTCATCAGGAGCGCTCAGGGGTTCAGTGTTTTGCCCCATGCCATGCCGTGCCGCCCCTTTAATTCATTAATTAATTAAACTACAGGCCACATTGGCATTTGATTTGGTATGAATATTCATAGTCCCCAGAGGATGAATTCTAATGGTTTTAGTGACATCCTGACCTTTAGTCTAGTGCCACATTGGGCTAAAAATTCCACTTGTACAAAAGATATCTCATAATCTCATACTGAGCACTTTCCTGTAGCACCACCATCAGGACTATCTACACTATTTAGCCTCACTACTGGTAACAGTTGCTAAATTGTCATTATGTTGTTGGTACCGTCCAACTCTTTCTACAGTCAAGCAATCACTGTGTTTATGTTCATTCACTGCAGCAGAGACAGGTGACAAAACTAGAAATCCCCCTCAATGGATATGTCTAGTGATATTTAAATTTTATATATTTATATTTTCCTTATTATCAACAAATCCTATGTGCAGAGTCAAACCAATAATGAATGTATCTACTAACAAGTATTGTGAATCACAGCCTGATGGATCTTCCTCCTCTGAGCCGCAGAGCTCCACTGTTGTCCAGAAACTATTAAAACCCATCAGTGAGCCGCTCTGTTGCACTGGGTGACATGTTCCTTCATCACCGTGAACACACACACTGGAGTTTATTCTGACTCAGTCCCACACAGACCGTCCTGCTGCCCCAAACACTCACTACAGCACCACATGTGGATTCATCCACCGCTGGAAATAGTCCCCAACAAATGCACTGTTTCCTCATACTTTCGGATGTAGATGTCCTCCTTAATCTTTTTCCACAGACTCTTGCTCATTGACTTTGACCCCTTTGCAGTCAATGCTATGATTTGTTTTGGTTTGCACATGCTCCAGGCTCCTGCGAGGCCTCTTAATTTGATATGTGTGGTCCGACAAATCGCTGACCCAAAAGGACCAACAGAGGCAACAGTCATACTGACTACAATCCACTGCTGCCAAGGCTGGCTGGCTGCACACATGAGGCTTCATACACACTGTGGACTCACATTCAGTCTACTTTAATCACACGCTCATACTGATCAAATACATTAAACAAAGGGTTCCCCTTGTATAACCTTCTTCTAGTTGAGTGCTCCGCAAAAAAAGCTTCAAAGACTAGAGTAGCAGCACTCCACTGGACTTAAAAAATAGAAAATTTACAAGACATATTATGTATTGTTGTACTATTATACATAATTATCATCTAAAAAGTATTTTGGCAAACCAGGGCATTTGTAAATCCATTACTAAGTTCTTTGAAACTAGATAAATATAATAAATATGAAGCTACAGCCAGCAGCCAGTTAGCTTAGCTAAAAATGGGAAACAGCTAGCCTGGCTCTGTCAGGTAACTAAATTGACCTACCAGCACCTCTAAACCGATTAACCTGTTATATATCTCGTTTGTTTAATCCGTACAAAAACCAAATAGCCAAAAAGACATATTGTGGTTTTACGGCATGTTATGTGCCAGGCTAGCTGGGAGCAGTAACTTTCTGGAGTCTTGTCTTCACCACGAAGTTGCCAGACTCCATGGATACTCCAGGAAGTGACTGGCCAAAAAATAGTCCACATGCTTCATACATATTTGCAGCAAGCAATATTTAGTAGTTTTATCAATGTTTCTTCAGCAAACATCAGCTCCCTCAGCCCAGCAGAGGATGTACTTCCTGCGGCAGCTGAAGAAATTCAACCTGCCAAAGACGATGAGGGTGCACTTCTACACCGCCATCATCGAGTCCATCCTCACCTCCATCACCATCTGGTACGCTGCCCCCACTGCCAAGGACAAGGGCAGACTATAGCATATCATTCGCTCCGCAGAGAAGGTGATTGGCTGCAATCTACCATCCCTCCAGGACCTGTAGGCCTCCAGGACTCGTAGGCCTCCAGGACCCTGAGACGAGTAGGAAAGATTGTGGCTGACCCCTCCTACCCCGGACACAAACTGTTTGAGACACTCCCCTCCGGCAGGAGGCTGCGGTCCATCAGGACCGAAGCCTCCCGCCACGAAAACAGTTTCGGCCCGGGACCCCCACTGACCCCTTGTAGTACAGTATACTCATACTGTAAACTTTTGTACATTCCCTGTCATTAAAATAACACATTGTCATATTGTACATATTCTTGATTATTTTCTTAATATCTTTAATATCTTATTGTCAATTTTATATTTATGATTCTTGACATGCTTTATGGGTGCACGGTGGCAGAGCGGCTAAAGCTCCTGCCTCCCAATAAGGAGATCGTGGGTTCGTGGGATCGATTCCCGGACCAGACCAACGTCTCTGGGTGGAGCTTCCTCCCACCGTCCAAAGACATGCATGTGTAGGTTAATTGATAACTCTAAAATTGCCCGTATTGAATGAATGTGAGAGTGGATGGTTGTCTGTCCTTGTCTGTGTCTGTGTTCGCCCTGCGACGAGTTGGCCACTGTCCAGGGTGTGCCCTGCCTAAGGCCCAAAGTCACTGGGATAGGCTCCAGTCACCCGCGACCCCCTAACGGGGACCAAGCGGTAGAAAATGGATGGATGGATGGATGGATGGACATGCTTTATCTTTCTTTATATTTCTACTATGTTTATTGTTTTTTAACCAAAATACCACAGCAAAATCCTTGCATGTGTACACCTACTTGGCAATAAAGCTTGAGGACCAAGCTGGGACCGCCATCATTAAATGCAAACATCAGAGAGAGAGAGGGAGAGGGAGAGGGGGGGACAGAGAGAGCGAGAGAGAGAGGGAGAGAGAGAGAGAGAGAGGAAGGGAGAGAGGGGAGAGAGAGGGAGGAGGAGAGAGGTGGAGAGAGGGAGGAGGGAGAGAGAGCGAGAGAGAGAGGAAGGGAGAGAGGGGAGAGAGAGAGGGGTGGAGGGGAGAGAGAGCGAGAGAGGGAGAGAGAAGAAGGAGAGAGGGAGAGAGAGGAGGGAGGAGAGGGGAGAGAGAGAGGGAGGAGGGAGAGAGAGGCGAGAGAGAGAGGAGGAAGGGAGAGAGGGAGGAGGAGAGAGGTGGAGAGAGGGAGGAGGGAGAGAGCGGAGGACGGGAGGGGGGAGAGATAGAGGGGGAGAAAGGGGAAAGAGAGAGGGGAGAGGGGAGAGAGAGAGGAGAGAGAGAGGAGAGAGAGAAGAAGGGAGAGAGGAGAGAGAGGGAGGGAGAGAGGTGGAGAGAGGGAGGAGGAGGAGGAGAGAGGGGGAGAAAGAGGAGGGGAGGGGGAGGGGAGCGGAGGGGGAGAGAGGGGAGAGAGAGAGAGGACAGGAGAGGGAGAGAGGGGTGAGAGAGGGGAGAGAGAGAGGAGAGAGAGGGGGAGAGGGGAGAGACGGGAGGAGAGAGGGAGAGGGAGAGAGAGAGAGAGAGCGAGAGGAAGGAGAGAGGGAGAGAGGGAGCGGGAGAGAGGTGGAGAGAGGGAGGAGGGAGAGAGAGAGGAGGAAGGGAGAGAGGGGAGAGAGAGGGGAGAGAGGGGAGAGGGAGAGAGAGAGGAGAGAGAGAGGGGAGAGAGAGAGGAGAGAGAGAGGGAGAGAGGAGAGGAGCGGGAGAGAGGGGAGAGGGGAGGAGGGAGAGAGAGGAGGAAGGGAGAGAGGGGAGAGAGGGGGAGAAAGGGGAGAGAGAGAGGAGAGAGAGAGGGAGAGAGAGAGGGAGAGAGGGGAGAGGGGAGAGGGAGAGAGAGAGGGAGGGGAGAGGGGAGAGGGGAGAGAGAGAGAGAGGAGGGGAGAGAGGGGAGAGAGAGAGGGGCAGAAAGGGGAGAGACAGGAGAGAGAAGGGGAGAGAGAGAGGGAGAGAGAGGAGGGAGGGAGAGAGGTGGAGAGAGGGAGGAGGGAGAGAGAGCGAGAGAGAGGGAGGAAGGAGAGGGGAGAGAGAGGAGGGAGGGAGAGAGGTGGAGAGGGGAGGAGGGAGAGAGAGCGGGAGGAAGGGAGAGAGGGAGAGAGAGGGAGCGGGAGAGAGGTGGAGAGAGGGAGGAGGGAGAGAGAGGGAGGAAGGGAGAGAGAGAGGGAGCGGGAGAGAGGTGGAGAGAGGGAGGAGGGAGAGAGAGAGGAGGAAGGGAGAGGGGAGAGAGGGAGGAGAGGAGAGGAGAGAGGGAGAGAGAGAGGAGAGAGGGGCGAGAGAGGGAGGAGAGAGAGGAGAGAGGGGAGGAGGGAGAGAGAGCGGGAGGACGGGAGGGGGGAGAGATAGAGGGGGAGAAAGGGGAGAGAGAGAGGGGAGAGGGGAGAGAGAGAGGAGAGAGAGAGGGGAGAGAGAGAAGAAGGGAGAGAGGGAGAGAGAGGGAGGAGAGAGGTGGAGAGAGGGAGGAGGAGGGAGAGAGCGGAGGACGGGAGAGGGGAGGGGGAGAAAGAGGGAGGGAGGGGGAGAGGGAGCAGGAGGGGGAGAGAGGGGAGAGAGAGAGAGGACAGGGAGAGGAGAGAGGGGGAGAGGGGAGAGAGAGAGAGAGGGGGGGAGAGAGAGGGGAGAGAGGGAGGAGAGAGGGAGAGGAGAGGAGGGAGAGAGCGAGAGGAAGGGAGAGAGAGAGAGCGGGAGAGAGGTGGAGAGAGGGAGGAGGAGAGAGAGGGAGGAAGGGAGA
The DNA here is from genome assembly GCA_027580175.1 of Siniperca scherzeri. Lineage (NCBI taxonomy): Eukaryota > Metazoa > Chordata > Actinopteri > Centrarchiformes > Sinipercidae > Siniperca > Siniperca scherzeri. The sequence goes on from CM050846.1 coordinate 33,359,834, forward strand.
GAGGGGAGAGAGAGGGGAGAGAGGGGAGAGGGAGAGAGAGAGGAGAGAGAGGGGAGAGAGGGGAGAGAGAGAGAGGAGAGAGAGAGAGGGAGAGGGAGAGGAGGGAGAGGGGAGAGAGGGAGAGAGGAGAGAGAGAGGGAGGAAGGGAGAGGGGAGAGAGGGGAGAAAGGGGAGAGAGAGAGAGAGAGGGAGAGAGAGAGAGAGAGGGGCGAGAGAGGGGAGAGAGGGAGAGAGAGAGGAGAGGGAGAGGGGAGAGAGGGAGGAGAGAGAGAGAGGAGGGAGAGAGAGGGGAGAGAGAGAGGGGAGAGAGAAGGGGAGAGACAGGAGAGAGAGAGGGGAGAGAGAGGGGAGAGAGAGGAGAGGAGAGGAGAGAGGGAGGAGGGAGAGAGAGGGAGGAGAGAGGGGAGAGAGGGGAGAGAGAGAGGGAGGAGAGGGGAGAGAGGGGAGAGAGAGGGGAGAGAGGGGAGAGGAGAGAGAGAGAGGAGCAGGAGAGAGGGGAGAGAGAGAGGGGCAGAAAGGGGAGAGACAGGAGAGAGAGGGAGAGAGAGGAGAGAGAGGAGAGGGAGAGAGAGGGAGGAGGGAGAGAGCGGGAGGACGGGAGGGGGAGAGATAGAGGGGGAGAAAGGGGAGAGAGAGAGGGGAGAGAGGAGAGAGAGAGGAGAGAGAGAGGGGAGAGAGAGGAAGGAGAGAGGGAGAGAGAGAGGGAGGAGAGAGGGGAGAGAGGGAGGAGGGAGAGGGAGGGGGAGGGGGGGAGAGAGAGGGGAGGGGAGAGAGAGGGGAGAGGAGGGGAGGGGGAGAGAGAGGGAGAGAGAGAGAGGGACAGGAGAGGGAGAGAGAGAGGGGTGAGAGAGGGGAGAGAGAGAGAGAGAGAGGGGTGAGAGAGGGGAGAGACGGGAGGAGAGAGGGAGAGGAGAGGAGAGGGAGGGAGAGAGAGAGGAAGGAGAGAGGGAGAGAGAGAGGAGGGGAGAGGAGAGAGGGAGGAGGGAGAGAGAGGAGGAAGGAGAGAGGGGAGAGAGAGAGGGGGGAGAAAGGGGAGAGAGAGAGAGAGAGGGAGAGAGAGGGGAGAGAGGGGAGAGAGAGAGAGAGAGAGAGGAGAGGAGAGGGAGGAGAGAGGGAGAGAGGGAGGAGGGAGAGAGAGAGGAGGAAGGGAGAGAGGGGAGAGGGGGGAGAAAGGGGAGAGAGAGAGGGAGAGAGAGGAGAGAGAGAGGAGAGAGGGGCGAGAGAGGGGGAGAGAGGGAGAGAGAGAGAGGGGAGAGGGAGAGAGAGGGGAGAGAGAGAGAGAGAGAGGGAGAGAGGGAGAGAGAGAGGGGAGAGAAAGGGGGGAGAGACAGGGAGAGAGAAGGGGAGAGAGAGAGGGGAGAGAGGGAGAGGAGAGAGAGGGAGGAGGAGAGAGAGAGAGAGCGAGAGAGGGGAGAGAGGAGGAGAGGGGAGAGAGAGGGGAGAGAGAGGGGAGAGAGAGAGAGGGAGGGAGAGAGAGAGAGGAGCAGGAGAGAGAGGGGAGAGAGAGGGGAGAGGGGAGGGGAGAGAGAGAAGGGGAGAGAGAGAGAGAGAGGAGAGGAGAGAGAGGGAGGAGGGAGAGAGAGAGAGGGGGGAGAGAGAGGGAGGGAGATATGAGGTGTGAGTGTGACAGCTGGCAGAGCATTGTGGGAAAGTACACTGTGTTCTAGGATATTCCACAAGTCACTGACAAGCCTACAACTGAGTCAATTAAAGAAGTTCTGTCTGTAAGTCCTTTCTGACTGCCCTACCCTGTCTGTGGCTCTCAGCTCTCAGTCAAAATAAACTACAGCGTGTGTTCATGGTACTGAAAGAACATGTCACTGTTTACCAGCAGATGGGTTGAAATTGTAAAAAATCTAATCTTTGTCCTGAGGGTGATACTAGAAAAAAACCCGTAAGATCATAAAAATCAAAAGGACTTACCTATTTGGGAGCATGGATGTGCCCAGTAAACATAATAAACTTATACTAAAAACGTAATCAATTAAAAAAATTATGAGATATCTTGTAAGCAATTTGGACATTTTGGTCTGAGGAGGTAAAAGAAGAAGGCATCTAGGAGGCTGAAAGTAAGAAGGGTTCATCTTCTGAGGAGCATGAATGTGCTCATTAAATTTCATGATAATCTGATTTGTAGACTGTGATATTTTTTGTGTAAAAATGGAAAATTTGCCATAATGATGGTACTGGATGCCAGACTGTTTATTTTATAGATAAAGAAAAGTTGTATTATTGGTCAAAGTTGAACTGTGTTCTTGATATACTTATATAACGTTTATTAATATGAGAAATGTAACTCTGACTATGCTTCGGTGTCTTTTGGTGTTTCTGGAGGGAATGTTTTACCATCAGGTTTGCTCTGGGCCAGGATGGTGACCACTTCCCCTTTAGGAATCTCCAACAGGAAGAGCACTGCTTCCTCTCTCACTACACCTTGAAAATCAACATTGTTCACCTTCAAGACACAAACAAAGGGCACAATAATTATGACTGTTTGCTATTCAGATAATATATAACACTGATATTTTCTGTAAACTCAAATTCACATTGAACTATCACTTCTCTGAGCGAATTTTGGTTAATGAAATGCAAATAAGTTCTATCTGGACTGGCTACCTTTAGGATTTGGTCTCCGATGCGGAGGCCCTCTTCCTCAGCAGGACTGCCCTCTTGAACACTAGCAATGAAGATGCCAACATCATTTCCTCCTGCCAGCCTCAGGCCGACACTGTCTCCCTTCTGGAAATTCACCATCACTGTGTTCGGCCTGCAGGAGGGGAAAATACATGCTGCAATTAACAATATGTGCCAGGTGCAAAGCAAATGTACACATTTTCTATACAAATCTTGCCCTTGCTAATGTTGAATATAAGTCCAGTGGAAAGTGTAATCAGTAACACATATATCTCCTCCAAATTTTTTGTGTTATCTTGCATAAATGATGTGCTAAACTGCAATTCCGGCCTAGTGCACCTGTTTGATGTATGTATTACATCTGCACCTGAAAAAACACTACAATGGCCTAAGTATATCTGTGTTCCTGGCTGTTTACCTACTGTAACTCAATTATTTCAATCACCTGTTGTAAATATGTTCCAAACCAACATTCATGTGGCATACTGACAGGAAATCCTGTATTTCCATGAAAACACCAATATATCCCACTAGACTGTAAATAAGATGCAAGAGTTTAAAGTCAATCTTTGAGGTAACTGAACCCTCATTTAAAGCTGATACTGGTATTTACTGTCAGCCAGTTTATTTGAAAGTGCAAATTCTCAGTGTGGGATTTATGCAACATATAGTTCCTTCAAAATTTCAAAAATACAATAAAAGACAACACCTGCAAAATGATGATGATTCATAAGTAAATCTCAATGTATTTCTCACTATACAGTCAACTATTAAATGTTTACTATGTAGCGTGATCAACCCCAATCCTGATAAACATTTTGTATCGTTATTGATAAAAAATAATTAACATTTTCTCCTCACGGCCTATGTTCCATGAAATGAGCCCTGGAAAGACTCAAAAGAAAACCTCCCTAAAACACTTTGTTTTCACAGAACCTCCAGAGGTCACTAATGGAAGGTTGAATGACAATCTCTCTATTTACGACAGATTTGCTTGACTTCAAACTAATCCGACGTTCTGTTGAGATACAATTCACACTATGGTGCAAGACTCATAAAGGAATGTGGAGTTGCAGTTGAAAGTTAGAGGGGGGATGAGCCGGAGCCGGTGTGTGGAATCTGTTAAAGAACAGATTAAGTTTGTTGGCCCTGTCCAAGCTGCCTTCAACTCCTCTGCTGCCAGTCGATCTGAAGCCAGTGATGCTCTTCATGCCGCTCCAGACCTCTCTCATGTTGTTCTGCTGGAGCTTCCACTTCAGCTTCCTCAAGGAGAAGTACAGGAGGAAGCTGGAGTGGAAACTCCAGCAGACAGGGCCAACAAACTTAACCTTTTCTTTAACAGATTCGACACACCGGCTCTTGCTCATCCCCCCTCTAACTCAGCTGCTGTCGGCCCTCAGACTCCTCTGAGTCCACTGCTCCCCCCTCCTCCATCTTCCTGGGAGAGTCCTACTCCCCCCTCAACTGGCTCTCAGGCTAGCAGCCCTCTCATGACTGATGACTACCCCCCTCCCACGCCTGTAACCTCTGCTGTGTGCCTGAATACTGACCAGGTGAGAGGACAGCTGATGAAACTCCACTCAAACAAGGCTGCAGGCCCCGATGGTGTTTGCCCCGGGGTGCTAAAAGCCTGTGCCCCCCAGCTATGTGGAGTCCTTCAGCATGTCTTCAACCTGAGCCTGAGTCTTCAAAGGGTCCCTATTCTGTGGAAGAAATCTTGCCTCGTTGCTGTGCCGAAGACGCCACGTCCCAGTGGCTCCAAGGACTACAGACCAGTGGCACTGACCTCCCACATAATGAAGACCCTGGAGAGACTGGTGCTGGAACAGGTGCGGCCCATGGACAGACCCCTCCTAGACCCCCTTCAGTTTGCCTACCAGCCCCGGCTGCGAGTTGAGGACGCCATCATCTTTCTGCTGAACTGCATCTACACCCACCTGGACAAGCCAGCAAGCACGGTGAGGATCATGTTTTTTGACTTCTCCAGTGCTTTCAACACCATCCGGCCAGCCCTGCTGGGTGAGAAGCTGGCAGCGATGCAGGTGGATGTCCCCCTTGTGTCCTGGATTGTTGACTACCTGACTGGGAGACCACAGCATGTGCGTCTGCAGCATTGTGTGTCGGACACCGTGGTCAGTAACACTGGGGCCCCTCAGGGGATTGTCCTCTCTCCCATCCTCTTTACCATCTACACCACAGACTTCAGCTACCACACAGAGTCCTGCCATCTTCAGAAGTTTTCTGATGATTCTGCTGTGGTGGGAAGTATCAGCGGTGGTGATGAGATGAGTACAGGGCTGTGGTGGGTAACTTTGTCTCATGGTGTGAGCAGAACCATCTGCAGGTCAATGCAACAAAGTCTAAGGAGCTGGATATAGACCTATGAAGGGCCAAGGCACCAGTGACCCTGGTTTCCATCCTGGGGGTCAGTGTGGACATTTTTGAGGACTACAAATACCTGGGAGTACACATGGACAATAAACTGGACTGGGCTAAGAACACTCAAGCTGTTTACAGGAAGGGCCAGAGCCGCCTCTATTTTCTGAGGAGGCTGAGGTCCGTCAACATCTGCCGGACAATGCTGAGGATGTTTTATGAGTCTGTGGTGGCCAGTGCTATCCTGTACGCAGTTGCATGCTAGGGCAGCAGGTTGAGGGTAGCAGATGCTAACAGACTCAACAAACTGATTCGTAAGGCCAGTGACATTGTGGGGGTGGAACTGGACTCTCTGTCAGTGGTGTCAGAGACGAGGATGCTGGCCAAACTACATGCCATCTTAGACAGTGTCTCCCACCCACTCCATGACGTACTGGTCAAACAAAGGAGTACCTTCAGTGAAAGACTCATCCCCTCAAAATGCACCAGAGAGCGCCACAGGAAGTCATTCCTGCCTGTGGCCATCAAACTCTTTAACTCCTCCCTCTAAGTGTCAGTCTATATGACCTTAAGTCGATAAACTGGACATTGGATCATTAACATCACTGTAATACTTGAAATAATTGTGCAATACTCTCTGTTTAATACTCCGGTGCAATATGCTCTGTTTTCAGTTTAATTTATTGATATTTATTCATACTTCTATTACTGCTGTGCAATATCCACTGTCTCATAATAATCTTAATAAGCTACACTTAACTTGACAGTACATGCACTACTACTTATTTCTTATATTATTACATTGTATTATTATACCGTACATACTTATCATCAACCGGTAATCCACTTTGTACTTTACACTTATTTTAATTGAATACTTATACCCACTTAATTTATCTTACCTGTATTATATATATATATATATATATATTTTCCTGTGTGCACTGACGTGATAGTGAGCAGCTGTAAAAGAGTTTCCCCTCGGGGATCAACAAAATATTTTTGATTCTGATTCTGAAAGTGAAGCTAAGCCGTTTCTTAGTTTATGACCCTCACTGACTTGGTAAACTGAAAACTCCACTATCTGGTTTCCATCAAGTCAACAAAGAAAGTGACTTTGCCATACAGAATCAAAATGTATTAACTAATATGTTATGTTTAATTGACAGTATAACTTGATATTGTCATGCTGATGCAGACAAAGAGCAACTGACCCTGTTAACAAGAACTGTTCTTTATGTAAAGAAATTAATATGATGTTGTACAAATTATGGATCACCATTTTCTGTATTAACAAAACTATTCTTTCAGGACATCCATAATAATTTGGGACAGCATGTGTGATAATTTGGGATACAGGGTAATGAGGCAGAGGCGGCATTAGAATCCATATGCAGTTGTTTAATAATATCCACAGCAAACAAGTCCAAGTCGGCAGGCAGATAGCATAAACGTGAGACAGGGAGAGGTAGATACACAATAAGGCAGTCCAATCCAAGCCACAGATCAAAGGGGTAATCCAGAACTAAACAGGCAATGGTCATACACAAGATAAGCAAGACAATGATAAACAAATGCTCAGTAAGGCAGGTAAACTGGCAATACTTCGCAATGGCCTGATAGCCGAGCCATGCTTAAATGTCCCACAAACAGGAAGTGACTCATGAAGCAGAGGGAGTGGCACACAGTCAATACTCAGGAGAGGGCTCCCTCTGCTGGTGTGACGTTACATACAGTTTCAGTAAGTAAGTAAGTAAGTCCTTGCTTCAACTCTAATGATATATTGCCAAGAATATTTTTAACTAATCTCTTGTTGTCTTAACCTTAATATTAATCAATCAAACATGCCTAAGGTTACTTAATGTTATGTATTAGCCTTGTTATAGCCTCTATGATATGTTTAGTCTCTTTGAATAGCTAATGAAACAGGAAATGTAAATATGCATTTACACAACAAATTAATTGTTCATAGCCTACAACAAGATAAAAATGCAAGTAGAAATGTCATCTCACACACACACAAAGTATTTTTTGTTATTGACTTTTATGTTTGTTTATTTGGTATTTTATCCTATTCAGCACTTTGGTCAAAAGTGGTTGTTTTAAATGTGCTATATAAATAAATTTGACATTAATATTGAAACACACAGCACAGGGTGCTGTCTATTAGGGAGAAGAAATAACCCCTCCCTTTTTACATGCCTCTCACAGACTTTGAGACAAAAGACATCATTAGATCCAAAGATTGCTGAAATGGACATTTAACTTGTGTCATTTTATTTTACAATTTAATTTATTCTTACAGATACACGTGTGTATAACCTATATGTATATAGTGTGTCGTCATAATAGCAGATGTTGAATCATATATTAGGCCTACCATGTATGACAACAACTGATGACAAAGACAAAGCTTTAACATGGGAGACTTTATTAATTCATTGGAAATAATTATGATAAGATAGGGTGGGAGTGGAGTGAAGTTTCGCATCTTGAACACAAACAACCCCATCCCCTCTTACAGAAGATTTTAAGATAAGAGAAACTTCAATAGACCTCAAACAAACTTGGCGGGGGCCCGCTGACATCAACCAACCCGCAGAGCAACCGAAGGTGCACGGAACGTGGGAACATGTAGGAAAAATGCCGATATTCAACAACTCTGAAAGAAAGGAACCTGTGCCATTTCTCAGATCTAACAAGACAAAGTTAGAAACGAAGAAACCTTGGACTTTGCGCACCAGCCACTTTCAACAAAGAAAATTTTATTAGCGTTCCTAAACTGCTGCTTCCAGGTTAAAGAAGCCTGCTCAACTCTGCTTCAGCACCTGAGTCCTAACAAGGACCTTAATGAACTTTAAACTCAGCCAACAGTTGGCAGACGCTCACACCGCATTGCCATCACAACTGAACGTCATCAGCCTGATTATGGAAGGAGAGACCCAACTCGAGCTGAAGTCGCCCCAGCTTGACTTCCAGCAGTCAACTATCTGGACACTTTATTGCTGACTAAAGTAACCCCTCACACACAGGGAAAGACTCACTTCCCACAACAAACCAGCTATGCGCCGTCACACACACAGGTTACCTACAAGAACACCTTACTTAAAGGGGAAGGCTCGGCTGGTAACACACAGCTGCAGTTAGGCTGTGGGTGTGCTAAACAGAGGTGGAAGAAGTATTCAGGTCCATTACTTAAGCAAAAGTACTAATACCAACTTGGAAAATACTCCACTACAAGTAAAAGTTCTGCATTCTAAACCTTACTAAGGTAAAAGGATGTTAAGTATTATAGCAACATTACTATTTACTATTATATATATGTTTCTGGATTAATATTACTACTGCATTAATGTGTATGTTGCATTTACTGCTGCAGATGTTTAAGGTTGTGCTAATTTTAACTACTTTATTCTGTTGGGTAGTTTAATCTACAGCAATGCATTATATTCTATAAGATCATCATATGTTTGCACTATTTGAGAATTTACAGTATGTTATTTTAGAGAAAATATGTATATCAATATATATATTGATATACATATTAGCCTAAAAGTATCGAGATATTATATAAAAACCTGATCATGCTTAGTGTCATGCATAGTCATCCCCCAAAGGCCCATTCTGAGCCAGGAAAAACCTTGATTTAATAACTTTTGAATTTCTATTACTGGACTACACGCCATTAGGCAGAAACTAATAACCCTAGGTTTCTTTTCAGCACTATAGCCAGGCTGACAGAGAGTCACAGCTCTAGTGAGCCATGTATTCCTATAGCCCTCAGTAGTAATGACTTCATGATTCTTCACTATTAGAGACAAAATTCATCACGCCCTGCCCTCAACCAGTACCGATTTATCTTCAAACACAGGAACCTAAGTAACAACTCTAAAACCTGATATATATTTAGACTGCTTTTCTCCTATCAACCTTCTTCACCTAACGATTTTTTCATCTAAGCCAGAATCTTTACCCTTAGTTAGCACTTCTTTACTAGATATGATAAATTTGTCGTTATTAATAGGCTATGTACCACAGTCCTTAAAGTAGCTGTAATTAAACCTCTTCTTAAAAAGCCCACTCTTGATCCTGGGGTTTCAGCCAACTATAGACCTATATCTAACCTTCCCTTGCTCTCTAAGATCCTTGAGAAAGTAGTCGCCAATTAGTTGTGTGACCTTCTACATAACAATCATTTATTTCAGGATTTTCAGTCAGGATTTAGAGTGCATCATAGCACAGAGACAGCACTGGTGAAAATTACAAACGACCTTCTAATTGCATCAAACAATGGACTTGTCTCTGTACTTGTCTTGTAAGATCTTAGTGCTGCATTCAACACCATTGGCCATCACATCCTATTACAGAGACTGGAACTGCACTAAGCTGGTTTAAATCCTATCTATCAGATTTATCCCAGTTTGTACAGTGGTGTGAAAAAGTGTTTGCCCCCTTCCTGATTTCTTATATTTTTGCATGTTTGTCACACTTAAATGTTTCAGATCATCAAACAAATTTAAATATTAGTCAAAGATAACACAATTAAACACAAAATGCAGTTTTTAAAAGAAGTTTGTTATTATTAAGGGAAAACAAAATCCAAACCTACATGGCCCTGTGTGAAATAGTGATAGTTACTCTAGATGGCATTGCCTGGCCTCCAGCAGCACCATAAGGAATCTCAGAGTTATCTTTGATCAGGATATGTCCTTTAACTCCCACATAAAACAAACTTCAAGGACTGCCTTCTTTCACCTACGTTGCAAAAATCAGCAACCTCCTGTCACAAAATGATGTAGAAAAACTAGTCCATCCATTTGTCACCGTCTCATAATCATCTTAATAAACTACACTAAACTTGACTGTACTCATTATTGCACTATTACTTATATTATTACATTGTATTATACCGTACATACTTATCAACCTCTAAATCCACTTGGTACTTACACTTATTTTAGCTTTTATACTTATATCCACTTTGTACTTAATTTATCTTACCTGTATTTATAGTGTATTATATTTTGATTTGGGACGGTGTAGTCCCTCATTCGTCCAGGAGTGTTCTATCGTAGAAAAGGTTTCAGTCGTAGTCAGAGTCTGAGTCATGGTGGTCTGAGATTCAATCTGCCCAAAGTCTATCACAGTGTATTAACACCTTGGTCACGCCAATCATATGCTAATCAGGTACTTAACAGTGATGAGGTAGGTGCAGCCAAAAAACAATAGGCCTGATTACTGATTACTGGGCCATCTTGGAAACAATTAGGTCAGTTTCAGGTGAAACTAGCTAATTAACAGATACTCAGGTAGATTCCTTCCTGAGGGCAGGGCTTATGTAACACAGAGTAGCTTAAATTTCTAGTTCCCATCCCATTTTTTCACAATTGAGAATGACTTCCGGATAGGAGCCGAAACGTCTTGATTCTGAAAACAGTGTCCAGATGACTACGACTGAAACCTTTTCTACGATATATTTTGATCTGCTTAGTACTTCTATTCCTTCTATTGTCAAGTGTGCATCGACGTGATAGTGAGCATCTGTAACGAAAGAGTTTCCCCTCGAATTTGATCCATTTGGTCCGATAACATTTGGAAAGTCTAGAAGAACTGCACTATTAAATCATTTTATCCCCATTCAAGTTAGCCGGCTTAGCCGGTGGAGTCTCGAGTGTGCTTGCCCTATGGGCCGCACGACGTGGAAGGGAGACGTCACTGTAACACTTTAGGTTTGTGGGTAGCGTAGTGCTTGTCCATGAGATTGCGAATCAAATGTTTTTCTTAAAACAAAGTTTATTTTATACAGACTTATGGCTTCTACAGGAGCATATACCATCGTTTAACAATCTCATAGCTTGTGGTAAGTCTACCTTAGATTGTCACAACATTATGGCTAAAAATCTAAATCCTCTATTCAGAATGTGAATGGGATTTTCACTTCCAGAACCTCACTGTTGAGCTCTATACCGGGAAGTTGAACTTTTTTGGCTTCATGCGCCACTGAGCAACTTTCATAGGAATGAATGGGGCACCGCCTCCGACGCTGTATCCAGTTCTCTTTATACATCCATGAACCCACTCTACTGTATAGAGTAGTTGTGACGCACCCATCTGCTTAATGCTTTCTTATTTCAGCTAGTAATAAAACAGTAATGATTTGATCTTTACACTCTGGAAAAATATGTGGTGAAGGACATCTTTGTGTCATGTTTATTGGCTGAAATCCACTTGACTATTGCAATTCACTACCTACTGAACTAGGGACCAATTCTAGACACACAAATGGATACACTGTGTGCAACAATTTTTTTTTATATCCCTATCATTGACAGTGATTCAAGCTGAAGCCATTTCTTGCAGCACTTGCTGCTCTAAACACCCAGGGCCAAGCTCAAGCCATATCATCATTGTTTCAAATGCATTCAGTGCCCAGAGTCATGAAGAATACCGTATAATCTTAGTAAAGTGACCTCCTTTCTATTCCCATGTATTTCAGAGAGCATCACATAAAAGGCAGAAATACTGTATGAATGAGGCCGAACGTGCACAAATATATAACTGCAATTTGATCAACATCACTTAATATTATAAAGAATACAGTCTAGACCTGCTCTATAGGAAAAGTGCAATGAGATAACTTCTGTTATGAATTGGCGCTATTATAAATTGAATTGAATCAATTGAGATCAATTCAGTTCACACAATTAGTGTGGGTAGATGTGGATTTATGTACTGGGGATGTGAAGGTCATAATTCACTGAGGGCCTCTCATGTATATTCTGTTCTCATATACATACATTTTCACGTGATTACGAATAAAATGGGGAAAGAAAAACAACACAGTAAAAAGAATAACTTGCCCGTATATTTTTTCATCTTCTGGACTTGGTCGGAGGAGAATCTTGGGCATGGCTGTTACAGCAACTGTAGATAAGACAATCAGGAAGAGTGTTGTTAACATCTTACATGTTTACAACTGCCAACAACATGTTAGGTCAGTAAAAGTAAATGTATAATGAAGCTTTGGAAATTACCAATGGGTTCAAAGCCAGACTTTTGCTGGAGAAAACAAATACCCTCAAAGATGCACTAATCAATATTTTTCATATTAGCAATCGAAGAAATGACAATGTGTAATGTGAAAGGTTTTGCTCGTAGTAATGAACCCACAGAGAATTATCACCAACTCTGCAGTTCAACTTAGCTCTATGGAGCTTTTTAGTCTCTTTTAGCTCATTGTTTTAACTTGACAACCTGCAACTCATCAATCTGGTTTCCAGCAGCAACAGGTGTTTTCAGAGAAAAAGCTTTGATAAACCCACTGTGCACTCCCTGTCCAGTACCAAACAGCAGACAGACCAGACTAGCTGGTGAACATAGTGGAGCATTTAGCAGCTAAGGAGCCAGATATTTTTCTCAGGAATATTGGACTAACATTCATTCATTAAAAAACACAAACACAACTCCAAAGAAATGCTAGTGCTGCTTCATGACTGCTGTAAGTGTAAATATTTGCAATTTGTTAGCTAGCATGTTTTCCATATCAACTTTATAGGATGATAATATGCCAGATGTTGTGTTTACAGCTTGTTTCCGCTGCTCCCAAGTGGCAAAAATATTCTGGCTGTTTTGTTGTATTCAGAGAGTCTCAATACAAGGAGCTGTCTTATATTTAGTTCGATAAGCTATATACAATTTGTGGCTGTGTGTCTGGTATGTTTTAAGCGATGTGTATGCAAGGTTTCTGCCTCTTAAAGGAAGTTTTTCCTTTCCATTGTCGCCAAGTGCTTGTTCATGGTGGGAATTGTTGGGTCTCTGTAAATAATATTATAAAAAGTACGGTCTAGACCTGCTCTACAGGAAAAGTACAATGATATAACTTCTGTTATGAATTGACGCTATATAAATAAAACTGAACTGAAATTTATGTGAGGACTGTGACCCTGCCATGGTAGACTGAGGTAGATGGTGTAGTGAGCGATAACCTGGAGGCTCCTCAATGTTCGGTGTGTCTTTGTCCAGCTCAGCTGAGGCCTGGGGGTCTTCAGGTACTCTGAACGGGGAGGCCATGGCTGACATCTTGGCTGTCCTTATGGGTTCTTCCCTGTTACACACACACAGGATGAGAGGCTCTAAAAATGGACTACAAGGTGTAACAGCAACTGATTAAAGCCTGAGTATGCTAAATTAGCTCATGTAGGAGGTGGACAAGATTACAGTAAGACCTCACATTCATTTTTAGGAAAGCAATAAGGACTAACAGGACACGTAGTTAGATAACTTCAGCTAGAGCTTTTCAAAGCCCCTGATGTCTTTTGCGGAAAGTCAAATTTGAGCCTCGTAAATCGAGACACGCCTAAGTCAAGTCTTAAGTCTTGTCAAAGCAAGTCTTAAGTCAATATCCCACTCCTTGAGGACACGTCCAATTTAAGTCACAAGTCTACATAATCGAACTGGAAGTCAGTTGTGTCAGGTTTTGAAACTTACATTTTCTTGCTTTCAACTCATCCATCCAAGCTTCCACCCATCCTACCTTGGGTTTTCTCTTTCATTAGAAGAGTGGGAGGACAGATCAGACTGGCGGGACCTCCTCTCCTCTGGGGGAGAATAGGAATGGTATGACTCCATCTCTGATATGTCTGACAGACAGACAAACAGACAGACATCTCAGTTAGACACACAGGCCTCTTTCAAACTAAATCCTCCTGTCCAGACTACGTGCCACCACCACCACCATCAGCAGAAGAAAATGGCTGCCTCAGGAAGCCCAACATCAGCTAATTACCGCCTGGGACAGAGTGAAGACATTATTAGAGATGTTTTTTCAGAATTATGAGGACTAACTCTGGTGCCACCACAGTACTCAAGGTAAAAGCAGCTATTACTCCAACACACTGAATTCATAGTCTAGAAATGATCAGAATTGTTCAGACTTGTGTAAAAACAACCCAAAGTTTTAGGTTATTTTCCTACCTTACAGGAAGCCATTGGTTTCCATTCATATCAGTGCACTTTGAAAATCAGCTTCCAAATTGTGTATGTATAACAATTAGCAATGGTTCCAATACACTACAGTTATAATCCTTAAGATTTCAGTCTTGGTTGGTTTGACAACACCTATGTTACTGGTGGTAAAATCATGTTTATTTTAATAATACAAGCCCCACAGTTCTGTTTGAAATAAAGACCACTATAGGCAGCGCACAAGTCCTTAAGTACAGTGCTGGACAGTGAGGAGATTTTGGCATAATGGCTGTAGTCAGAATTGCAGGTCACGTGACACCTACTAAACAATTATTTTAAATAAACCATAAAATGATTAACATTTTTTGTGTCACAAACAGTCCAGAATGAGTCTTTGTATTAAAATAATTTGAGTGATTAGTCCAACAAAAAATAAAAAAGTGTCTCAGCCAGAAAAGGACTCCAATGCTCATGCTATATGTCCCCAAACATGCAGAAGCATGAGGAAGCCTAAAAAAACTTGTAGGCAGGGTTTGAATTTCTCTCACAGGCTCAACAATCCATGAATGCTGCTGAGGACAGACTGTCTGAAAGTGTGAGCCGTTATCCCCATATGTACAATTCAGAAAAACACACCGCGTTGTTGGAAAGAGACAGGGGAGGCAGTGAGATGCAGCCTGGATGGGGGCATAACAATAGGCTTTTCCCCTTGCCTTCCAGTGTGGACATTCAGAACAGGTATAAGAAACAATGTGGACGACGCGTCAAATGACCAAGTTTGTTAATTTGAAAACCATACTGAGGCCTTAAAGAAGACAGCCTGCAATCTTGTTCTACACAGTGATACTGAACTCAAATGACTGAATTCCATAAAAGATGCCTGGCACCGGCATTATATGAAATGTGAGCATGAACCATCTTTTGTCCTAGACACTGAGCCCAACACGTGCATGCACTGTTTCCTGTGAATCCCTTGTGCATGAGTATGCAATACAAATCCTGCACAAGAAAGGACTTGTCCAGCAACAATTAAAAACTATGCTTTATGTAATTACAGAATACAAATACGCTGGCCATGTATGGTAATGAGCTGTGGGTAGTGACCAAAAGAATGAGATTGCAAATACAAATAGCCGAAATAAGTTTCCTTCACAGGATTTCTGGGATCGCCCTTAAGGGGTGAGGTTTGCTTGAGACTTGTTTGTACAAAGTGTCATCCAACCACATCTTAAGGCAAAAGTGTTTATAACTGGCCATACTAAAAGTAGGGAAAAGCCTGTCGAAATAGACTGAGACAAGATTCGATGAATTGTACAAATGGGGATACCAGCATATGCTTTCATACAGTCTCTCCTCGAAGACATTCATAGTGTTGCACTTGATTTTTCATATGAAAAGTGACCAAATTAGTTGTGTTAAGAAATGAGAATAGAGAGCTTGAGAGTTCAAATTCCAGCTACTTTCAGGTTTCAGATGCTGTTCAAAAATCTGATAAGCACTTTGTTTAAAGCACACTGACGCCTTATGGGACAGGGTAAGTAGCTCAGGCATCTGGAAGGAGCCAGGAGTAGAATCACTGCTCCTTTGCGTTGAAAGAGGCCACTTGGTAAAGTTTGGGCAACTGATTAGGATGCCTCCTAGATGCCTCACTTCCAGATCCAGATAAGTGGTGGAAGAAGGACGGATGGATGCAAATACAACATAGAAAAACTGTTCACCATGAGTCAAAAATGGGCTTTGATATAATGTAAATCTTAAGGATTATAACTTTAAAGAGATACAGTAAGATTAAAAAGAGTGAATTCATGTTTAGAAACTTTCAAGAAACGCTTTCTAAGGACCCATGAGGCAACTTCTGGAATGCCAGAATGAGGGCAGCTCATGGGAGTATTTTTTTCATTTGAAGTGAACATGGATGGCAGAGTCTTTGATTTGGCTGCTTTTATCTGTCAGAGTGTGGCACTCAACACACTGCTCTGAAGAGAGGGAGGGAGGCTGAAGATGGAAGCTTTAACAGAAGCCTGTACACCAAGAAACCAGAAATAAAAGAAACATTTAAGGACTCAGATGTGAAAGGACAAGCGAGGGATCCACATAAAATAGAGCAAATAAAAAAGTGGCAATATATCTGTCCCCCTGAAAACAACACGCCTGCCTTCATAGCTTTAAGCAGATCATTTTTACCTTTAATTTAACAGCAGTTAGAACTCAGAGAGTCACAGATGTGTTTCACCAGGTACGATCTAGTACGTGTTAATTTGTTTGATTAGGGTTAGAGAGACGTTCTGCATGCAGGGCTGTAACCAGAGGTGATGGAGTTTGAAAAGCGAGAATGAGACATTGACATTTAAGAGAGAGAGAGAGAGAGAGAGAGAGAGAGAGAGAGAGAGAGAGAGAGAGAGAGATGTAAGAGAGAGGCTGGGAGACAGATAGAAAAAGAAAAAGGTGAGGATATTGTGTCAAACCTGATATGGGCAAGTGTTGGCTAAATATGTCAGAAACATCACTCATTCAGATTTATGTCACAGCACCAAAGTTGGGCGGTGTGTTGATGTGAAAGACTCAGAAAGAGCCAACACAAAGAACCAATCAGTACTGAGTTTTCTCTCTGCCTGCCCTCTAGAGGCGGGGCCTAAGGATGGCGTTGTGGGACAGTCTATCCATCTGTGGGTCAATCAAACACTTTAGTCCACTGCAGCATATCTTCATCTTCAACTACAGGATAGATCTTTTAGATCTTTATTAGATCATGTGTGTCTTCGCCACAGTTCCGATGTGCACTGGAGGCATTTCACATTAAGCACATCATCAATCAGCCAGTGCCTCAGCAGCCAGATTTACCAGATGGTATATTGTTCATTTTTGATTGGTGAAAGTAACAATAGAATCTAACTTGTGCACTCTAATAAAGGTTTAAAAAAGGGAAAGAATCCGTCTTGTATACAGGAAATACCTCAATCTAACTGGCAGATTGCTGTACATTCATGCTACTCAGGGGATGAACCCTTTTAATTTTAATGCCTGCCTGACCTTTCCTCTAGGACCGTCTTTTGGAGAATTTCATATTCAAAAGCCCCACAAGTGTCAGGCATAAGAATAGCTAAATCTATGCTAGTGGTGCTTTACACTTTTAATCATGTTTTATGGATTCATCCATGGCCACAGCAGAGGAAACAGTCAACCTGTGTGGATGTTGATGTTTTTACATAGTCTAAGCGATTCATGTCCATTTTACGTGGATTCACTAATGAGTGACTGCTTGGAACAAAGCCTTCACAATTTGTACAGCAACCGACACCCTCTGTCCTTAGACCCTCGAGGAAAATCTCCCCAAAACCCCTTTAAAAGGGAAAAACTGGACGAAAGCTCAGGATGAGCAGCAGAGGAGGAATCCCTCTCCCAGGACGGACAGACAGGAAATAGATGTCATGTGTACACCAACATAGTAATATTACAGGACACTCAGGATGACAAAATTATGGATAGATTGTATTTTAACCCTGGGATGTTGCTGTATTGGACTGTATTGGATAGTGTGTCCAAAGTATTAAGAACATGTAAAGGCAGTCCGATACCACACCACCACAACTAGGGTATCAACAAAAACTTAGCATGATCCACAGATTGCTACAAACAGTTTTCATTGAAACACCTTTCTACTAGAGAAATGGTCTCAGTGAAATACATGCTACATGCATATTGGATACATGTATGGTATAGGAGAACATACTATTCCAGATATTCTCTTAATCCAGCATGTGCTGTCCGATTTAAGAAACCTATTGGGCTGATGTTTTTAAAGTTTGACTTTTAACTTTTATGTAGTTTGAGGTTACTGAAAAAATACTAACACAAAATTATATAAAAACCTTAATATTTATAATATCACAATGTCACTTGACAGTGATCAAATATATCTATTTGTTTAGAATCTTAGCTCAGTATGATGATTTTGTCATAGTAAAATATTGTATTTTGTACCAGTTTTGAATCTGACTCTGGCATTTTGCCTAACTGAAGAATTTCCTATTCTAATCTATTATGGACTGGATAGTACACTACACTACACATTGTAGTGCAGAGGAAGGGCTGTGTTTTTTTGTTTTTGTTTAGAATGAACAGAAAATTAAAAAAACAACGGTATCATTCTGCATCTCTTTCTCAGTCCCCTTAATCTGTAAACTCCAGACAGCATGCACATGTTTATCGTCATTTAAGTGCAAATGACTGCAGCTGCAAAGATTTCTGTCCGGGGTGCTGACATTGTGTCGGGTTAGCACACGCAACTTTAAAGCCAGTCTATGCAACTGTTGAATGAACAAATAGCACATTCATGGTCTTGCAAATGTAAAGTCGGACTCCTAAGCAAAGTAAGTAAAATGCACATTTGTTTAATTCATCACACTCAGGGGTTTTGCTGCAGCCTGACTTGGACTAGTATGACCAGTAGTAGCATATGGTGGCTAATGTTAGCTAATGTTGGCAAACAAACAAAATTACAGAGTCAGTTTATGACTTCTCTCTGTTTGTGCTATTGGTAACAAATTTGTCTATCCGTAGAGTTGTTAATCACAGGCAAGCATACAATTCAACAACTATGGAGGATAATATTTCCTATAATAAATCAATATTTACTTGGGTTTAAATGAATCTCAGTTTTTCCAATTATTAAGATTTGAACTGGTCTTTCAAGGAAACACTACTGGAAAACTTCTGGAAAAAGCTTATAAACTAGGCACAGCTTCAGTATTTAACCATCACATCAGTTCCTGGTTCTTAAAAACTTAAGCAGTTACATAATAAGTGTTGTGTCTCAGAACATTATTCCTATTTCCCCTCTACTGTATTTAGATCCAAATTACAAAGTTATTTCCTAGAAACGCCCTATGAAATTACTAAGAAAATATTAAAACCATAAAATGTTAATTAAACAGCCAACACTGAGTGAAAAAAGGAGAGAAAATATATGTTAAGTGAGAATAGATGTGTCTGTTTTGACACTTCTTTGTGTGTAGAATTAGATATCCACTTTTCCAAACAGCAAATCAACCCCAGCCAGCAGTGTATACTGTATGTATATACTGTACATGTTTATATGTGTATAGACTATCTCTAGGCTCCAGGTTTCAGCCAACAGTTAATTATAGTGACCCTGTCAGTGCAATGAGACGTGTGAGCGTGATATGAGAATGTCTGTGTGAAACAGAAAGACAGCAAGAGACAACAGGGAGGTTATGGGAGTTCAGATATACCACCTGGACAGACAACGGCGAGTTGCTACACTGTTAGGACAAATCATTAATATGTTATTACACAGAAAATTCAACAAACATCTTACCCACTTTATGAGCCACGCTTTGTCATGCAACAGTCTGTATTCACAAAAATAAATCATCACCCTTTGTCTGCAACATCATGATTCGATATTCAGACATCCCACAGTATAATAAAATAGAGCACATTCATCTGAAGCAGTGTTACTCTTTGCACGGCTTCTGAGCCTCATGCGGCTCACCAAGCTTTAATTGTTGGCTTGCATGGCAGCTAATAATTATATGATAATACAGCCAATACACATTATTCAAAAAATACTCAAAACAGCTACCCTATTCATACACAAGATGGCAGTATAGGCTACAAACATGGGACTGTCAAAATCTGCTCAGACCTGCCAGTTTGAGCACCACAATGGCGATAGTGCTGTTGGACAGGTTAATAAATAGTGGGCTGGTGTAGGATAGTTTGGGGTGATTAAAAAAATAAAATATACATACATATAGCACACTGCACTATAAGCATGCAACCTTTTCACATAATATTTGGGGTTTTACTAAAATTAATTTATATTGCTAAAGGGGTGAAAACTGTCACCAATCTGGCAACACTGCACACACGTGTAGTCGCATTAGTTCTGCTATTCCAGGGTCTCATGCTAGCTAGCATGACGTGCACAAACAATAAAACTGGATCGATTTCCAATCAAACTAAGTCGCAAACCAGATGGGCGGAAACAAAGCAGTGTGACAAGCGAGGAAAATGAAGACTAGGAGCATGCAAGGGGAAACATGAGCCAGAGTCGGAGGACCCACACAGGATCATACAGCTGGCCCTTCTGAACAACATCAGCAGTCACCTGAATGCTCTGAACTTGCAGCTTCAAGGCAGACATAAGCCTCCAAGCAACATGCTGAATGAGCATTGAACTCAGAGCAGGCACTTCTGGAGTTTGGTGTATGAATCAGATTCTCCTACTTTAAAAGCACTAAAAGGTGACGTCTTTCTTTGTGAGCACATACATATGAGTCAACATTCTCTACCATGAACACTGTCAAGAGAACACAGAGAAACCGGCTCACCAATGCACATCTTGAATGTCTCACAAGAACTGCAATAACAAACTACAAATATAAAATGAAGAAAGTCAAGGAAATGCATGCCTGCTTCCGTTCATCCTAGCATTAAGGTAAGCCTGTTTTTAATTAGGATTGTATTGGCTGCATTACATATTGTATGTCATGGGATGACAAATTAGTAGGCACGTTTGCTTAATGGTTGGGGGGCTTCCGGTGTTTCATGGTAAAAGTGGCTCTCCTATTGACTTTGTCCTGCCAGTGTGGCTCTCATGGAAAAAATAGTGAAGATCCACTGATCAGAAGGCAGCTTACAGACTTCTTCCACTGGCATTATTCAACTTCTATACTTAATGAATCACACAATTCAATGTACATAGTGATTAAAATGTGTTTATTTATTCAGGAAAATGAATCATGTATTAAAAAGTTAAAAGATTTAGAGCAGTATAAAGACAAGTGCAAAAGGTGTGAAAGCTTTACAACTTAGTCAGGTTGTGTCACAGCCGTTTTACAGCTTAGAGAAAGGCAACAGCTTGTTACACATGCTGTGTCTTGGGTGGTCCTTCATCTAAAAGTATGACATATTATCTGGAAGAGAAAACACAGACAAAGATTGCACCTTTGAGCGATTACAGTTTCTAGTCAGATTTCAACACAAGGGGCTGGAGGCAAACATTTCAGCCCACAGTAAGGTCCTGATTAAATTCTGACCTGCTGGTGACCTCTCTGTTTTCTGAGGGATACAGTAGCTGAGCAGCTGCTAACAGAAACTCAAGACTGCTTAGTTTCACATGTTATTTTTAGCTGCTTGAATGCCAGATATTTTTAAGTTTTGTATATGTGTATGTAAACATGTAGGCTATGTCTCTAGGAAACAGTTGAAATAATGCCAATGGACACTTTAATTATAAATCCTTCCATTCATTATACTGTGTTTGTATGGAGGCTCAAGTGTGTCACAAGGAATAATTATTAACCTTTTCATTTGTTAATTAAAATTCATGAAGTATGTCATTAAAACATTTCTAAAGTAATTAGATATGTATTTCAGTGATGTAATTAAAATAATAAAATAATCATTAATATGCTAACTACTATTTCTATTTTGCCTTCATGCATTTATTTATTAATAAATAAATGAATGGCTTTTGGTCGCATTAGTTAGCAAGAGTCTTTCTTCCAGAGAAATTCTTCCAGAAGCTGAGTGTTTTAAAATCGTTTTCTTAATTTATTTTTTCAATGTAGTTCTTGACTTGTTGCAGGACAGGAAGCAACAAGTCTCTCCTGTGCTTTCCGTGACGCTGCTTCATGTGACCTACATCGTGATTTCCGTGCGACTGACAATTGCTGTCTACTCTTTGTCCCTCTTTGATTTTCTGTTTTATTCTCTTCACTCTCCTAATCTTCTCTCTTTTGCTTATCTACTCTGTTACTCTCAGTGTGCTAAGTCCATGTCATTTTAGACTTGCTACCTTTTATTTTTAAATCAACCACAATAGTTTGTGTTAACTGTTCCACTTCTGTAGATAGGGCGTCGCTTCTAGAGAGATGTGTCCGTCAGTTAGAACAGCTCATCTCGGCAAACATTACCTTAGATGTCACATTCACTCCAGATAGCTTCAGCCACAGGCTTGATAGCAGGCCTGTTAGTGTTAGCACTAGCATTGCCTCGTCAGCAGATAATGCAGATGCTACTAAACAAGGTGAGGGTGTTGCCTTAATCTAAAAGTCTATTTTTTAATTTAACCTCAAAACTTGATATTAAATTCAACTCATTTGAGGCTCTTGTATTAAAACCATCTCCTTCTTTTCTGTCCTTGGCAGATGCAGAGATCCTAATTCACGCCTTTGTTTCATCCAGACTTGATTATTGTAACGTATTGTTATCAGGTCTGCTGCATGCTAATACTAAGCTGGTTCAGAATGCTGCAGGCAGAATCTTAACTAAAACTAGAACATTTGGCCATATTTCACCAGTTTTAGTTTCCCTTCATTGGCTGCCTATCCATGTCAGATCAGACTTTAAGGTGCTTCTGATGACTTCCTAAATTATAAATGGGCTCGCCCCTCCTTATCTCTCCGATTTCCTTAAACCTTATATCCCATCCCGTGCTCTCTGCTCTCAGAATACAGGCCTCCTGTCTGACCCCAGAGTTAAAAAGAAGTCAGCTGGCTGCAGGGGCTTTTCCTATCGTGCCCCCTTCCTCTGGAATAACCTCTCTGTTGACATCAGACTTAAAACTCATCTTTTCGCTTTAACTTACTTAACACGGCAGCGGTGGATGGCCGCCCACCATTGACTCTAGTTCTGTCCAAGGTTTCTGCCTCTTAAAGGAAGTTTTTCCTTGCCACTGTCGCCAAATGCTTGCTTATGCCGGGATTTGTTGGGTCTCTGTAATTAATATTATAAAGAGTATGGTCTAGACCTGCTCTATAGGAAAAGTGCAAATAGATAACTTCTGTTATGAACTGGCGCTATATAAATAAAATTTTATTGAATTGAACTTTCAGCTAGTTGCTTATTCTTTGATTGCCTTGTACCAGTTACCATTTTCCTTCCGGCGGGTCGGTCTCAGTCTCAATGAATCTATTAAGCAGAGTACTTATAGTTGCTCAACGTTCTCCAGGATCCATATGTTGTATCTATTCTGTACATACGACATCTATTTCCTGTCTGTCAGTCCTGGTAGAGGGATCCCTCCTCTTTGGCTCTTTCTGAGCTTTCTTCCATTTTTTCCCCGTAAAGGTTTTTTTGGGGAGTTTCTCCTGATCTGAATTGACATCAGGAAAAACATAAAACGTAAATACATCCATGCGTGCTAGTTTTTGGCGTTTTCAAGCCCCTAAAAAGTCTGGAAACGCTGCTGGCCCCGTTTTTGTTTGAGAACTCCGGGGTTGCGTTTTAGTCTGAACAGGCAAAAACGGAGGCTTTTGGAAACGATGACACAGACACCTGCGTTCGCTTTTTGATTGGGTCTCATCAGTAACAACATATTCTTCCCTGATTCGTCATGCCCCTATCACGCAACCCTTTTCCGGAAGAAAATAAACACAAAGCATGGTTAATTCAACATGGATAACGAGCCGGCGTTGCTGACCTTGTTGTCAATGCTAGCAGCTGTTGTGCAGTTAAATACAGCATTTTATAATGCTACTACTGCCCACATGTGCAGGAGGCAAGCTGTTATTCGAGTGATTTTTGACGAAGTGTGACATTTGGTAAAGTTATGCCACAATGCTAATCCACAAACTACATCAACAGAAAAGGGAAAATTTCTTTGAATGTACAAGGACTAGTGACTAAAAGTACTGCTTAATGGACGTTGTTGTTTATAATGGATTTGTTTTGATGCATAAATGTTTAAACGTTTGCTAGTAGCTTAGTGTTCAGCCATTTTGCACGTGTTATTTAGTTAGGGCTGGCTTGGGTGAGCCCTGAACCATCCCATAGTTATGCTGCTATAGGCCTAGACTGCTGGGAGACTTCCCATGCTGCACCTCTTTCCTCTTCCTCCTCTCGCTCTCCGTCCGTACGCATTTTTATCCTATTACTGTATGTTACTAACTCGACATCTTCTCTCTCCCGTGGTTTTGTGCTTTCTCGTTTCTCTCCTCTCTCCTTCTGTTGCTTTCAGCAGGTATTTCTGCCTCCGGAGCTGCAGAGTCTGGATCTGTGGTTGTGGGCCACCTGCTGCCCCCGTGTTCCTGCTCAACAACTGCTACTACAGTTGTTGTTATTGGCTCTGTTACTAATACTGACATTATTTTTCCTATAGCTGTCATTCCTATCATTATTAATTTATTAATATTAACACTACAATTACATTTCTACTATTTTAAAAATTCTAGGTGGTATTTGCATTGTGCCTCCCTCTCCCCCACCGCCTATGCATTTTCAGGCGTGTTAGTATGGACGAAGATTACTGTACTTCTGAAACGGAGCTGAAACGCTCATCTGGACCTTTTCGTTTTAAAACTCAGTTTTTATACGAAAACGTGGAAGTGTGGATGTAGCCTAAGGACAGAGGGTGTCGTATGATGTAGAGATTGTAAAGCTCCCTGAAGCAAATTTGTGATTTGTGACATTGGCTAAATAAAACTGACTTGACAAATGGTTCAACTTGGATAAACTGAATTTAATAATTGGCATATTTAATGATCATTTCATTACCATTTTGTGAATTACTGTTTTAAAAGCATCATTTAATGCTAATTTAATCAATCACTATATAAACTGTCTCAATTAATGAATAAATTCTATTTACCTATTGACGTTTGAAAAAAATCTATAAGTATTCTGGTGGCACACTTCAACCTCCACAGTTTGGAGCAGAACTGATAAGCTCTATTTCTTTTGTCATCTGCTGATTTTAAAAGAGGGCCTAAAACAGTGCATATTTTATACGTTTGTACCATATCTGATACAATTTAACACAGCATGTCAACTATTACAAATGTGTAAAAAATCTACATACAGTGTTTCCCAAAGACAGGCTTTACTCAGTTACATCGCCTGGTTAGATCAACATGCAGCAGTCCATGTATATTCTAAGCTAAATAATATGGGGTCACATATTAGTTATCACATTGGTTTGATTGAATTTGGTTTGAAAACATTTTTGACACTGACAGTTTCTGTAGATATCTGATTATGGAACTAGTACAAGGATAAGGAGAATAATTTTGAAAACAATTTTGAAATGAAATACAAATGTTATAGTAAAGGACACAAATAGACCATTTGTTGTTTGTCATCTGTTTGATGTATCCCCATCCAGAGTACCACATCAAGTATATTTCATACCTGTGGGAGACACTGTCCTGCCTACACCACATGATAACCACTACAAACCTCCCTGTGGTTTAACACTAACCCTGTTGGTCAGGCCATGCATCAGTGACTCACCATCATTATCAGAGTCGGAGTCTGCGAGGGGGGGGATGCGGACAAGGATCTGGCGGTGGTCTCTCTGGACCACCAGCTGCAGCTTCCCTCTCGATTTCTCTATCAGCTTCCCAGCATCATGGAGAGAGAGGTTCTCTGTCACTGTCCCATTGATCTGCACCGACCACACACACACACCGTACAGACAGTACAAACAGTCAGAGGCTGTGGGAGCTCTGAATAAGGAAACCTGGTGAAGTCTTTTAACGTCATATTAGAGGCTGTGGATATGATATTTATTTAATCTTGGTGTCAATTTTATCCTTAATATTAAAATGTTTGTGACACACAGTATATACAGTATTGCATTATCTGTTTTATGTAACTCATAGATGTTGCTGTCTGTCTTGGCTAGAACATACTGAGGCTTTTTTTTGTTTTAAATTTAAAATGTAAAAATAATCATATTAATCAAACAAAATAAGTGTGTTGTTGTCGTATCTTGCAAAGGTAATAACTGCTTTTGGTGTTACACATCACGTGACATCTGTGGAATCGCATGCATTTATTCAAGGATATTTGACATGTTCCAGAGAACAATGGGAAACTTTATCAAAAACTATCCAGATTTAAGACGTCTTTTCAAGACCATCACTTGTTTGTTCGAGAAAAAATATCTGTGATTCAGTTATTGTAAGACGCACAGCAAGTTTGCGAATCAAATTTTATTTGTGAATTAAGTAAGAGTGTTGCGTAAGATTTATTGTTCATTTGTAGTTTAACACTAGAATCCAACAAGAGCAGATGTGCAACCACACTAGCCTGACAAAAAGGTTTTTAAGACAAGCTAAAATATTTTTTCTTCTTAAACGTATGAATAGTAGGTACTAAATTAGTACTATTACCAATATGATTACTAATTTATTACTCATTTATTATCACTAAATACTAAACTATTATATAAATGACTGTGTGCAACACATACTTGATCACTGGTTCCCAGTCTTTTTGGATTGTGAGCCCTTAAATCAGTGTCTACTTATGACACGTCATCACAGGTTATGGCCTACGTGTGGACATGAACTGTCCAACCAAAGAGTGATTTTTCTTCTTCAGATTGTTTCCTCTGGTTATTTTCATATTATTATCTAGTGATCCCTCATATGTATCTTAGGAACCCTTTGAGAGTCTCTGGACCCCAGGTTGCGAACCACTGTGCTAGATGACTTATCCGTGATGGATGTGATTGTGCGACTGCACTGTGAATCTGTGCACCTTAAGAATGATGTCTCCCTCCTGCAGGTTCCCATCCTTGGCAGCCAGGCCTGTGCTGGTCATCTGCTTGATGAAGATCTGACTCCCTAGACGTAGACCATACTCTACAAAAACACACAAAAACATACAACACACCATAGTTACTGCAAACCCCTGCTGCAAATGACTGAAGATATTTTAGGTTGTGAATGCAGTGCTGTTCAGCAGATGATTTGGATGCCAGGATGTCAGATTTTCCACTAGCACATGAACACAGCATAACAGTAGAGGGTACAAATTAATCCAGAAGAAGCCAAAGAATTTCTGTTTCGGGCGTGAGTAGTACACATAGACTTTTGACAGTAATTCTTTGGGTCACAGAGCACACCAACAATGGCTTAGCCCGGTTAGCCAGGTTAGTCAAGCTCATGAAATGTTGCTGCCTCTGAATGACAAACACAAATGAGAGACCAGAGCAGGAGGATCTTCCATTGATATTTACAGTAGATCCACTGTATGGGAGCATTAAGGTTTCCCGGTTAGTTACAACAGCCAATTCTATTTGTTGTAGTGTACCACGCTCCTGGTCCTTATTCTGAATTTTTATCAGAGTTTTTATCAAGTTTAGTCCTTAAAACAGATAAAGTAATTATTTTAGGTGATTTTAATATTCATGTGGACGTTGAAAATGATAGCCTCAGTACTGCGTTTATCTCATTATTAGATTCGATTGGCTTTTGTCAGAGTGTACATAAACCCACTCACTGTTTTAACCACACCCTCGACCTTGTTCTGGTATATGGCACTGAAAGTAAACATTTAATAGTCTTTCCACAGAATCCTTTTCTATCGGACCATTATTTAATAACTTTTGAACTCCTATTACTGGACTACACGCCATTAGGAAAAAAAATACACTAGATGTCTATCTGATAGTGCTGTAGCTAAATTTAAGGAAGTGATTCCATCTGCATTTAATTCAATGCCATGTCTCAATATAACAGAGGACTCCTATGCTAATTTCAGTCCCTCCCAAATTGTTCATCTTGTTGATAGTGCTGCAGGCTCATTGCGAAAGACACTCGATTCTATCGCCCCTCTAAAAAAGAAGATAATAAAACAAAGAAGGTTAGCTCCATGGCATAACCCCCAAACCCACAAATTAAAGCAAACATCATGAAAACTTGAAAAAAATCTCGTTTACTCTGGCAAGATAGTCTTAAAACATATAGGAAGGCTCTCCGTAATGCCAGAGCAGCTTACTACTCATCATTAATAGAGGAAAATAAGAACAACGCCAGGTTTCTTTGCAGCACTGTAGCCAGGCTAACAGAGAGTCATAGCTCTATTGAGCCATGTATTTCTATAGCACTCAGTAGTAACGACTTCATGAGTTTCTTTAATAATACAATTTTAATTACTAGAGACAAAATTCATCACATTAGCCAACTATAGACCTATATCTAAACTTCCCTTTCTCTCTAAGATCCTTGAGAAAGCAGTCACCAATCAGTTGTGTGACTTTCTACATAACGACCATTTATTTGAGGATTTTCAGTCAGGATTTAGAGTGCATCATAACACAGAGACAGCACTGGTGAAAATTACAAATGACCTTCTAATTGCATCAGACAATGGACTTGTCTCACAATGAATCCTCCAAACACGCCAAAGTTTCTCACAGAGTTCCACAAGGTTTTCTTTAGCCAATATTATTAGGAAACACTCCATAAACTTTCAAGAGATGTTATCTAAAGATATAGTTACTCTAGATGGCATCCCTGGCCTCCAGCACCACAAGGAGTTATCTTTGGGAGAAGTCCCACATAAAACAAGGACTGCCTTCTTTCACCTACGTAACATTGCAAAGATTAGGCACATCCTGTCTCAAAATGATTCAGAGAAACTAGTCCATGCATTTGTTACTTCTAGGCTCGATTATTGCAATTCCTTATTATCTGGCTGCCCCAATAAGTCCCTTAAGACTCTCCAGTTGATCCAGAATGCTGCGGCACGTGTACTGAGAAGAACTAGGAAAAGAGATCATATTTCTCCAATATTAGCTTCTCTGCACTGGCTCCCTGTAAAATCCAGAATACAATTTAAAATCCTTCTCCTCACCTACAAAGCTCTTAATGGTCAGCCACCATCGTATCTTAAAGATCTCATAGTACCTTATTGTCTCACTAAAACACTCCGCTCCCAGAATGCAGGGTTACTTGTGGTTCCTAGAGTTTCCAAAAGTAGAATGGGAGCCAAAGCCTTCAGCTATCAAGCTCCTCTCCTGTGGAATCAGATCCCAGTTTGGGTTCGGGAGGCAGACACCATCTCTACATTTAAGAGTAGGCTTAATACTTTCCTCTTTGATAAAGCTTATAGTTAGGGCTGGCTTGGGTGAGTCCTGAACCATCCCTTAGTTATGCTGCTATAGGCCTAGACTGCCGGGACACTTCCCATGATGCACCTCTTTCCTCTCTCCTTCTCTTCCTCTCCATCTGTATGCATTTTTATCCCATTACTGCATGTTACTAACTCGACATCTTCTCTCTCCCGTAGTTTCGTGCTTTCTTGTCTCTCTCCTCTCTCTTTCTGTCGCTTTCAGCAGGTATTTGCTGAATTTGCTGTATTTGTTTCGGAGGCAGGTACCTGCCTCCGGAGGTGTAGAGTCTGGATCTACGATTGCAGGCCTACTGCCCCTATGTTCCTGCTCGACAACCATTACTACAATTATTATTATTAGTTTTATCTCCCCACAGCGTTCAGGCAGCCTCTCACTGCAGATTCGCACCGTGCCAAATCAATACCTAATGCTTTAGGAGTATTTATCGCAGCAGATATGCAACCATACTCAGCCGTAGAGAATACATCATTTAAGCATATGGTCAAAGTGCTTGAGCCTACATGCAGCGGTCAATTTTCAGGGCATGTAGAGCAGTGGCACAAGTCAGAAACCCACAACATAAACGTGGATGATACACGGCCCTGACTTCAAAAACTTCATGAGTCACAAACATGGACTGTATAAAACAAACCGTGGCAACAACAAGCGTGTCCAAGCCGTGTTCAGCACTTTTTATTGTCCTCTGGAAACACTTCCGTTGTCATTCTGTGTATTTGCAGCGTGTTTCTGTATTTGGTTGTGTTATGTGTATTTGCAGCTCATGTGTTGTCAAATTGATGATGTTTTTTTAATTTACTTGTCTATTTGCATGTGTTTTCTTAAGTTGCACTGCATTTGCCCTTGTCACCCACCATAACAAAATGCCAGTATTTGAGTGCTTTAGCTGTTACAGTAAGAATGAGCCAATGTTGAATTTTTTAAAATAAACGACAAAAATGTTATTTTCTACATTTTTTTGTTTTCCCTGTTGTACCGAAAATGTACCGAACTTTGACCCCAAAACCAAAGTACATACTTTAGTTGGAAAAAGAGATTTTTAATCTCAATGGGACCTATCCCGGTTAAATAAAGGTTGAATTAAATAATAAACAGTTGATATTTCACTCTGAACCACAAATGTCAACCTGCTAATGGCACTAGAGGAGAAGTCATTCGTATTCATCCTCTGTGGACCATGAATGTCTATACAAAACTTCATGGCAATCCATCCCATAGTTGAGATATTTGAAATTGGACCAACAGTCGCCCTACAATAACATCAATTACATTACATGGAGCTACGCTGCTAGCATGGCTAAAAACCTGAAACATCTCCATTATAGACATTATAATGAAGCTTCCAAGACCACAAAAACTACCATAGAATCACTGCCACAAAACTACACACATCTATAATAGAAGCTTTATACAGACCATCGCCATCCCTGACAGAATATCAGGCACAAGGAGAGGCAACTGGCCAAAGCTAGAGTTCCAAACAACAGAGTGGAAAACCAGAAAAACACTCTCCACTCCTATTTCTCAAATGTTACAGTACTTTCTCTATACACTGTTTTTCTGGTCAATCCATAGACTGAGTGACAAGAAAAATAGAAATCCCTGTATAATCCAACAGCCCTGCAATAAGTCCTATCTTAGTGATGCCTATATTTAGACAGGTGTCACTTTAACTCTATTTCAGATTTCAGAGTTATTATTATCCTTTGTTTTCAAGTTTCTAAGAGGCTGCAGTTAAAACACCATTAACTGTAGCCTCTTAGAACAACTAAGCATAATAATGATTGTTGCGTTTCTGTGGGCATCAAGAG
The DNA here is from genome assembly GCA_027580175.1 of Siniperca scherzeri. Lineage (NCBI taxonomy): Eukaryota > Metazoa > Chordata > Actinopteri > Centrarchiformes > Sinipercidae > Siniperca > Siniperca scherzeri. The sequence goes on from CM050846.1 coordinate 33,390,509, forward strand.
AAAAGAGAATGTAATAAATATTTAGATTTAAAAATGAAAGACAATCATCATCTCTATTCTCAAAGAAAAAATTGTGATTCTCATTTTATCCACAGTCATGCAGGCCTATGGTAAAACACAACCTCTTCTCAGTTAAATGGGCACATATGGTAGGTAGCTGGTGTGTTCTACCTTCGTTAGGTCTGTTCTTCACCAGCAGGACATTGACAGGTTTCTCCAGTGGCTCCAGCTCTTTGGAAGGTTCAGGGGATGGAGGATTGTCATTAAGCTGGTCCCTGCTCCTATACCTCCCTCCTCTTCCTCCTCCTCCTTCTCCTCGCTCGTACTTATCCTCCATTCGAGAGCTGTCCCCGGGGCTGCGTCCTTGGCTGTGGTACCTCTGATGGTCGGCACTGGTTTCCAGGGCTCGTCCCCGGCTGCCCTCCCTCTTGGATCTGTCCGGGCTGGGCGAGGTTCTCTCCTGGCTTCTTCCACGGCTCCTTCCTCTCTGGTTGTAGTCCCGCCCTCTCCTGTACTCAGGGTCCAGGTATCCTTTGCTGTCAGAGATGTGGTCCTGGCCTTCCTTATGATACCATCCATTGTCATTGTCGGCATCGTAGTAGTGGGTGGAGGGGGCGTATTCCAGACTGTCTCCACCTGGGGAGGGGGGCTGTTTCAGTGAATGGACCGCCATCTTACGAGGTCTCTTCACCGTCTGACAGAGAAAGAAAAGACAACAAAAAGCTCTTTAATTAAAATCATTTAGATCAGTGGTTCCCAACCTTTTTTGTCTTATGTACGCCCACAGACCTATTAGATGAGCTCAAGTACCCCTTCATTAACACCAACCACCATTTTCAAAATGTGTTTATTAATACATTTAAACAATGTCATTTAACACTACTAATTATATGAAAGTCAATATTGTTATAAAAATTGTTTCATACAAGACATATTGGAACATATTCAACATTAACATACTGTAACTCAATGTTAAGAGCAGTAGCAAACCAAACGTCAAGTTTGCATTCACTTCTTCCATTTGGCAGAAGCTTTACCAAATCATGACTACTCCACAATCTTTTACGCATACCCCGTGGCAACTGCACTGATTTAGATCTTTTAAAGTTACAGGAAACTTGATTTAGAATTCCGTTCTTTAAATATCATATACAGTGGTGTGAAAAAGTGTTTGCCCCCTTCCTGATTTCTTATTTTTTTGCATGTTTGTCACACATGTTTCAGATCATCAAACTAATTTAAATATTAGTCAAAGATAACACAAGTAAACACAAAATGCAGTTTTTAAATGAAGGTTGTTATTATTAAGGGAAAACAAAATCCAAACCTACATGGCCCTGTGTGAAATTGTGATTGCCCCTCCTATTAAAACATAACTTAACTGTGCCACAAAAACATGGCACACAGTTTGAAGGTAACAGAGGAATCTCAGAGCCATAAACTGTAGGCTATATTAGACCGGGATGATCCCCCAACAACCAGAACTGAAAACACTACAGAGCAGCTTCATCGAGTTCAACCCAACAAGAAAGCAAATACTATATATATACCAAATAACTTCACCCGAGTATCAATAAACCAAATATAAATACACCAGCATATCGATAACCTGAATATCAATACACCAGAGTATCAATTGGTGCTATATAAATAAAATAAATTGAATAGATCCACTCAACAAGCCCAAACAGGACAAATCAGGATCTGTGTTGCGACAGATAGAGAGAGAGATGTGCATCAGGAAATTTCAATATGGCAATAAATGCACTCAAAGAAAAAGCACACAGGGCAATGTATGCATTAAAAACCAAGTTATTCAACATTAACATTCTAATTAGAATCTGGACAAAAATATTTGATAATGTCATTTTATCAATAGTTTTATATGGAAGTGAGATATGGTGCCCGCTCAGTAGATTGGAGCATGACTCATGGAACAAACATCCAATAGAGGCCCTCCACACTGAATTCTGTCGAATAACTCTAAACATTCAAAAGAAAACCCCAAATAACGCCTGCCGAGCAGTGCTGTTAAACACACAAAAATGGACAATAACATTTTTGATGCATCTAAATTCAAGTCCAAAAGACACACGTCCATTCAAAGCACTAAAAACCCAAGAGCTGAACCCTGAAAACTGAAAACAGTCCCCTCTGTCAGCTGATGATGAAGCTAACCAACCAGGCTCCCATCAGCACTAATTCAAAACACCACAACAGAATAAAACTAATGATGAATCAGTCAAAAGATCTATATTTAGAACATTAGAGACATGAAACAAAAAGCCAAAGTAGACTAAATTGTTATTTGACTCTAAACAGAGAATAGAAATTGGCTGAGTATCTCCACTCTGTCAGAGATAGGATACAGAGACTGATCCTGACCAAAAACTTCCTAAACCCCTAAACCCAGAAGAGAAACTGCCAATTCTCCTCGGTGAAGGGACAGCAGCTCCTCTGCCAGCTAAATATGTATCTGCCTGCCACAGCCTGAGGGATTCACAATCACTGTAAAGTCCGAAACATTAGGGATTTGTATAGTATTCAGTTATTGTATTCAATTGTAGTGTACAATTGACAGGAATCAAAGAATAGACTGCATCAGTATAATACAGAACCTGCATATGTAATATATATGAAACTTCTGTAAACTGCTTTGGCAACAACATGTTTTTGTTCATGCCAATAAAGCTATTTGAACTGAATTGAGAGAGAGAGAGAAAAGTTAAGGTGCAGCAGAGAGAGGGAGAGAGAGAGAACAGTTAAGGTGCAGCAGAGAGAGAGAGAGAGAGAGAACAGTTAAGGTGCAGCAGAGAGAGGAGAGAGAGAGAACAGTTAAGGTGCAGCAGAGAGAGAGAGAGAGAGAACAGTTAAGGTGCAGCAGAGAGAGAGAGAGAGAACAGTTAAGGTGCAGCAGAGAGAGAGAGAGAGAGAGAGAGAGAGAGAGAACAGTTAAGGTGCAGCTGAGAGAGAGAGAGAGAGAGAACAGTTAAGGTGCAGCAGAGAGAGAGAGGGAGAGAGAGAACAGTTAAGGTGCAGCAGAGAGAGAGGGAGAGAGAGAGAGAGGGAGAGAGAGAACAGTTACGGTGCAGCAGAGAGAAAGCGAGAGAGAGAACAGTTAAGGTGCAGCAGAGAGAGAGCGAGAGAGAGAACAGTTAAGGTGCAGCAGAGAGAGCGAGAGAGAGAGAGAGGGAGAGAGAGAACACTTACGGTGAAGCAGAGAGAAAGCGAGAGAGAGAACAGTTAAGGTGCAGCAGAGAGAGAGAGAGAGAGAGAGAGAGAGAGAACAGTTAAGGTGCAGCAGAGAGAGACAGAGAAAGAACAGTTAAGGTGCAGCTGAGAGAGAGAGAGAGAGAGAGAGAGAGAGAGAGAGAGAGAGAGAGAGAACAGTTAAGGTGCAGCAGAGAGAGAGAGAGAGAGAGAGAACAGTGAAGGTGAAGCAGAGAGAGAGGGAGAGGGAACAGTTAAGGTGCAGCAGAGAAAGAGACAGAGGGAACAGTTAAGGTGCAGCAGAGAGAGAGAGAACAGTTAAGGTGCAGCAGAGAGAGAGAGAGAGAGAACAGTTAAGGTGCAGCAGA